>SMSQ01014637.1:0-44641 GCA_019453375.1 Ctenoplectra terminalis
TTAAATTACAAAATTTGTAGTCACAAAAAGTCACGAAAGATGTAGTTAAATTACAAAATTTCTATATGTTTTGAATTGATCATTTTTACCATTTTCGTAGTTAGACATTCTCTGTTTTTTCCCCATTTCTAAACTGACCTATAACACTTTATATAATATTTAAAATTTATTCTCGATCGTTCGCATCGATCATTATCGATCGTCACAATTTTTTTATCCACCGTAGCCAGAGCTTGTATAAATATTTTTTTAAACATTTTTATCTACATAGAACAAAAGAAAAAATTTTAGCGATTGGACCCAGTTTTCCACTCTTTCGTATGACGCAAATCGACTAACGGATATAATAATTTCCCAGCAACTTTTCCTCTCGGTGTTATATTTTAATTTAACCCTTAACGGACGTAAGTCACCTCTGACGCGACAACAGCACTTTGTCGCGTGTGGCACGTGTGAGGTGACAAGACGAATCATATCGAAACTCGCTGTCTGTAAACGTGCAACAGAAAACCGTTCCTTCATGTTGAAGATTGTATAAAAAAATATCATACATTAAAAACTTATCTCCCTCTTACTCCTTGGAAAAATAAATAATTTCTAAGAAGAATCTTATTCTCACAATGCTGAAAATTTTTCGCATATTTACCGAAAACAACTACAACCTAGTGAGAATCGTGTATAAAAAGCTAGCGTCCGATAAGGGTTAAACAAAAAATTCTATACATTCCCATCGAAAGAACACCTCGGTGCAGGAAAACTGTGGTTAAAAATTCCTCGACCGTCCCGTATTAATTAGAACCGACGCCGAAGCGTCAAGATGAATGATAAAAGACGCCTGGTGTTCCCGAAAGCGCTTTCTAAACGACAGACAAGGGGAGCTTAACAAAGGACACCGGTCGCGAATTACAATGCAAAGTCGAAACTGTTTCTCATAGCACGATGCAAATGGAAATAACTGTAACGCTATGAGAACGGGCGCGAATTCAATCGAACCGAGTACCACTATCGTCTCTGTGCGCGTGTTTAGGCAGACTGTGAATGAATGGAAACTGTATGGTGTGTCCGTTGCATGTGCACACGGTCGAGCTGGTCGCAGTTGCATCCACGATGCGCGCACCGCGAACCAGATAGGCTTACGGACGCGTTTCCGTGTTTTGTGGCTGTTATCTGCGACAGTAACAGAGGCTCTCACTTTGGAGTAACGCTAATGCTTTGTTCGAGTGAATGGAGTCCGGTGTAAATTAGGCGAGAAATTTTTGTGAAATGGAGCAACGTGGTTTTTCAGCTCTGCTAAGGTCTTTGACCCAATTATACTCTCATTTATTTAAAAAATTGTCTCAATTTTGGGAGATAATATCAATTCAGAAATATAATAATTACTGTTACATTATTCTATAAACACACGTACATAAAAGTTTTAATATAATCCAAGGAAAATGTAAGCAATGAAATATTGTTTCTTACGTACAGAGTATCAATAATTCATGAAACTTTAGAAAAATGTGATTTAAATTTAAAAATGTTAGGAATATCATTTACTATATATAAATCACTAACAGTTTCACAGAGGATGAGTGTTGTATACAAAATAAGCATTATTCTTAGAATATTTATTTGCTATTTCGTGTATCAGTCTATACATATCATTGTATACAAGTGTATATGATTTTTGCTTGCACCTTTTGGCTTCTTTATTTCTCCATCGTCTTTTTCGTCGTTTCACAAAAGTTACGCTAATTTTTTACGCCAGTCTTTGATGTAAGATCGAAGTCTCGTAGACTTCACTTGTATACTTTTTTTTTTATGGTAAGATTAGAAGAGTTAACAATTTAAGTTAAATGCTGAAAATTAGTACGATGTCATCTGTGTATTGTTATATTTATTATGAAAATGTGTAACTAACGTAAAGTAACAAAATTGTCATGAATAACCCAAAGATTCAGAAGTTTTGCAGGCTCTACTTTGGACTTTAGGTGCAAATAAATTAATTATAATATTATAATAAATTACTGTATCTAATTATATAAATTAATATATTAAGTACTGTAATTTCTTTAAATTCAACGTTAACAATTTTTTTTTATTAGCGGAATAGTAGTTCCTTGGTATTAGAGAGTTGAAACGAGAATTTTACATATTAAATATTAGCTTTTTGATATTTATTTCAAAATTAAAGCATTTTGTGAAAAGAGTGAAACGTAATTGGGTCAGAAAAGTCCCAAAGACCGTAGCAGAGTTAACCTTTTAAAAACTGCGGTACGTTTCTATATTACTACACGTAATCTCATTTTTGGTTCGGTAAAAAAGTATTGAAGGGCTTTTAGGGGTTAAAAGGGTTAAGAATTAGTTTTTCTCTCGTAGTTAATGAGATGGAACGATTTGGTTTTTTAATGACTTTAATTAAGATGGAATTAATTATTATACTACGATAAAATTATATAACAATCGTATTCAGTATAATAATATAATAATATCAGTTACATTCAGAGATACAATAATCACTATTACATTATTCTGTAAACGCACGTACATAAAAATTTTAATACAATCCTAGGAAAATGTAAGCAGTGAAACATTGTTTATTACGTTCAGAGTATCAATAATTCATGAAACTTTAGAAAAATGTAATTTAAATTTTAAAATGTTAGGAATATCATTTACTACATATAAACGACTATCAGTTTCACAGAGGATGAGTGTTGTATACAAAATAAGCGTTATTCTTAGAATATTTATTTGCTATTTCGTGTATCAGTCTATACGTATCATTCTATACAAGTGTATATGATTTTTGCTTGCACCTTTTCGCTTCTTTATTTCTCCATCGCCTTTTTCATCGTTTCGCAAACCGTTACGCTAATTTTTTCGTTGCAACTCTATCGCTGTAAATCATTTATATTCCTCTTTTCATCTTATTTCGCTTGGACGCACATGCTGCGTCTCTCTTTCGTTCTTTTATAAACTTTTTTTTCTTAGTTTAATCATTCTGACTGCGCTGCAAAGGTAACCGTGCTGAAATGATTGTGATGTTTATATAGCGCCATTGCTAAGAAGGGTTTCCACCCTTCCAAGAAGAGGGTTGCAACAGAGACATACTTTGGATCCCGAATTGTCCTCGTTAAGCGAACACGATCCCAATCGCCTTTTCTTGGAGTGTAAGTGGGACATTACGAACACTAGTACTTTTTTTTTAATTTATAAGTATGATACCCTGATATTGAAAGATTCAGTAGTTCCATACGTTTTATTATAGTACACTTTTACTTTCCTCCTACATCTTTTATTCACTCATGAAAGTGTTAATTTTGTGTTAATTTAATATCAAGATTGCGATGCAAAAATTTCTAATTCTACATTATATCCTGTGGTGTAGTTGAAATATGACTCGACTTAAGAATGGTTCTCTCTGTCTCTTTTTTTTTTCTCTTCTTAGTTCATCTTTTTAATTATTTACAGTATAAATTTTTCGGTAATTCAAGATTGGTTATGTTCGATAAAAGTTGAATCGATTATACGGTTGAGATAATGAAAGCATGCTGTAGTTAAGTATTTGTTTATGGAGTAATTATACTTTGAACGTAGGAGCATTAAAATAGTTGAAATGAAATAGAAATAAATATTCTCGACGAAGTCATCGAAATATTTAAGGATGTTTCTGTATTTTTTATATTAAACATATAAATAATGTTGGAAAAAATAAAATAAAATAAAATATAAAAATAAAAAAATAAAATAAAATAAAATAAATTCGGAAATGCATAGAATCGAAAATGAGCATATCTTCCATCGAAATAAGTAATTGAAACACAATTTTACGTAATTGGTAAGAAAAAAATAAAATAAAATCGTGGCTATCGGTAACCTTTATAAAATTGGTTAGAGATACAGATAAACGAATATGGAAATCCACATAAAAATTGTACGATAATCTGTGATCTAAAAAAGAGGATAAAAAAAAAATCGTTCTCCAAGATTACTTATCAAATGGTTTACGACTGAACCGAAGTACCGAATAAAACCATTTGATTCGTCGTCGGAATATTACGTTCGTTTCCAAATTTATTTGTCGGTATTTACGTCTTCTTTCGCCATTTCGAGAATCCGAAACCGTTTCCAGTTCGACAAACATAAATTACGATCACAGAAATTTACATTCTCAGCACTGTATTTCAAAAATGAACTAGAGCGTATCACCTCCGCAAAAACTACCCTACAAAACCACCCTTTCGTCGTTTCTCTTATTTCTTCTTGGTTCAAAACAACTTCTTGCCCAAAACGACAAACAAAATCACGACCCAGTTCTCTACGATCCATATTAGCTTTCGAAACCCGACCAAAAAACTTAAGGAATGAACTAAAATTCCTATCTTGCATTCGACGCTCTTAATTTCACACAAAATTATTTTCCATCCATTGAATATAAATTACAAGCGCATAAATTTAACACTAGAACTACCGGCAATTAAAGCGTACTTGTTTCTACCGAAAAAATCCTAACGAAAGGTGTATAAAAAAATACGCGATGCAAGGTAAACAAAGTTTTGTCTACATTGTCAACAAAAAATCGCGGAAAATTGCCTCTAAGATGCCATAGTAAATTTATAAAATTTCTATAAAAAATTATAAATGGGTCATTTTGACCACTTTGGTAGTTCTAGTGTTATATTCTCAGCGCCTAGTTTCAAAAATTAACTAAATCGTATCACCCTTACAGAAACTACCCTATCATCGTTCTTTTTCTTTTTTGTTGGTTCAAAACAACTTCTTGCTCAAATTGACAAACATCACGATCCGTATATAAATTTTTAAACCCAACAAAAGAGGCCAAAAAATAAATAAAAATCATTACTTTATATTCCATGCTCCTAATTTCACAGGAAATTATTTTCCATCCATTAAACATAAATTACAATCGCACAAATTTATATTCTCAGCACCTTGTTTCAAAAATTAACCAAATCGTGTCATCCCTGCAGAAACTACCCTTTCATCGTTTCTTTTATTTCCTCCCAAAACAATTTCTTGCTGAAATCTACGAACAACATCGTGGCTCAGTTCTCCACGATCCACATATAAATTTTCGAACCCGTAAAAAGAGTCCAAAAAATAAATAAAAATCACTACTTTATATTCCATAAAAAGAGTCCAAAAAATAAACAAAAATTCCCAGCTTGAATCCCATATACCAAATTTTATGAAACCATTTCCCATCCACGAAACGTAAGTTACAACCAAAAAAATTTACGTTCTCAGCATATTTGTTTCAAAAACCATCCAAACAGTATCACCCCCCAAAAACCACCCTTTCGTCGTTTCTCTTATTTCTTCCCGATTCAAAACAACTTTTTCCCCAAATCGACAAACAACGTCACGATCCAGTTCACCGGATCGACATCAATTTCCAATCCCAACAAAAACGTCCAAAAAATGGACCGAAATCGCTACTTCGCGTCCTATGCTCCTAGTTTTATCTTTTCTGCGCCAACGCTTCCGCTCGAGGTGAAAGAAGAAGAAGTCTTCTAAAGAAGGAGACATCGTGGCCGAAGAGTAATAGAGACAACCAGTTTCTCTATGTTTTCCCTGTTTTCTTGGTTCACGGACGCGTGGAAACAGTTTTTCGACTGTTTACGCGAGAAGATCGCGCGTTTGGAAGGAGGCCAGCGGATATTTTTACGCTTCCAGCCTCGATTGGCGGAAACTGGCGCAACGGGACCGCAATACGGACCGATCCAAGTCGTTGCGGAAAGCAAGAAGCTTCTCTGGAATCCGGATTTCCACGCAAGGGCAAAAAGAATTTCCCCTAGCGCGGTATTCGTATTCCAAGCGAACGTCGGTGACCTATATTTGTGGACGTTTCGAATTCGCAGTTCTCGACCGTCCGTGTCGAACAACCTTGGTCGTCTGACATTTTTGCGTTATACCCGGCGAATGGGTTTTCCATGGTTCTCCTTTTTGGCCGAGCTTCGACGGTGCAGTTAGCTTATCGTTGGCCTGGTTTCTGGTAGCTCAGGATAATCCGTCTTGGGCAGAGTGGTGGTTACGTGTAGCTGATGTACAGCCCCATCTTATTAATGAGCTATCTCGTACACGTGATTTCGGTCCGCAGGGGGTTTATACAGTCGGTCGCAAAAGTGTGTACATCTCATAAATTGAAATATTTATGAAATATTTATAATAAAATTGTTATCGCTTTGGCGGGCTTTCTTTTGATCAAATTGTCTATTTACTCTTGATTATTAAATTATCGTAAAGATTAGGAGGTTGGATTTAACGGTAGAACTACCGGCGATTAAAGTAGAATTATTTGTATCAAAGAAATAAAAATGATAGGTGTTTGAAAAAGTATCTATGATAAGGGTAATAATTCTTTGTGTATATTTTTTATACAAAGTCATAGAAAATCCTCAAAAATATATTATTGTAAATTTATAAAATTTTTATAAGAAATTACGAACCAGTCATTTTGGTTTAATTATATTTGGTTAATTATATTTGGTACCCGGGTACCTATTCCTGTATTTCTTGTAGGAATTTGTTTATATTTTCGGGTTACTCTTATTATCAAACATTCCTTAATATTTTTATTCGAGGACAATATAATTTGTTAGAGGCGCGTACTTTAGAATCCGAATTTATAATAGTAATTAATTAATTTATAATAGTATGTAATTAATTAATAGTAGTAGAGAAATACTATATAATGCATGTTTGCTTATAATTTGTAATAATACAGCTCTGCATGATAAAAAAAAGTACATGTAATCAGTATTACTAGGTAATTCGTTAAAATTGTATTTTAGTAAATGATTACATAAGATAACTTCAATTTTTCTTTATTTAAAAAAACACTTTAGGAGAACGGTGATAAAACCGAGTCCATAAACTAATTTAAAAATAACGAAACCTATTTTTAAAACTGAAACTCACAAATGTATGAGACATGTTAGACAAAAATACACTGTTTAACATACTCTTTCACTTTTAAAATAATTTGCATATTTTCCGTTGGTTAATTTTTCAAAATGTCTGCCTCCTAGTAAAATTCAGCTTTAAGTGCGATTTCTTTGGGAAACTATGTCGGTACGAGTTATCGTTGACCCATTTTCGTATCTCCTAATATGCGTATGCACGAAGGCTGTAGTAAAAATTATTTATATCGATAACTGTTTCCATTTGAATAGTTCGCCGCGTTTGCCAGCGTTATCTTTCCTTCGTTTCTAATGCTTCTTTTTTCCATTCCAATTATTCATTCAGCTTATCGCTACAATTTCATTCAGACCGTAGAACTTCATTGTTTCAGTGACTTCAATTTAATATTCGTGATTGCTGGTTGTGTTTTATCTTCGCGTAATATTCTCGGGAATATTCGGTGATGAAATGGTCAACAAAATGATCAATCTTTAAACTGTTGTAACTTCATGAAAAAAAAAAATCATACAATAATTTTCCTGGAGAAATTAAAAAAAAACTCCTTAAGTAAATTTTCCTCAAATGTATTTTTTATACCAGGAAACAAAATGGTATCGTTGCCACGTAAGTCGCTCATCCACATGACTAAAAAATAAATCCTACTTTAATGTTACTTAACCCTTTGCACTCGAAGAATTTTTTAAGTTTCAAAGGGCTGTTGCAAAAACTTGAAGTGTTCTTTTGGAAAGAAAAAAGAAAATTATAAATGTTTACGATTTCTTATTTATTTGGTTAATTTTCTTTTATTTTAAGATAAAAGAAGTGTTTGAAATGATAAAAATATAGAATCTAATTATAAATATAATCTCTGAAGAAAATTAAGCATGTCGCCATAGCGGCGCCAGCCGAGTGCAAAGGGTTAATAAAATATTGAAACAAAATTTTGAGGGCGCTTTTTTAATTATTCATGAAAGAAAATCATACGATAATTTTCCTACTGAAATTTTAAAGAGCCAAACCTCTACTTTCAATGCTTTAAGTAAATTTTTCACAAACATACGTTTTATACCAGGAAACAAAATGGCACCGTCGCCTCGAAAGTCGCTCATCCGTACAAATCAACAATAAATTCTACCTTAGTGTCAATTAATATCGAAACAAAATTGAGTATTGAATTTAATATTTAATATTGAATTTAATATTGAAACAATATTTTGAGGGTAGCTCTTTTAAATATCTATTGATTAATTAACCCTTTGCCCTACAATCACGAGTCGCATTCGTAGCACAGATTACGGTTGAAATCCAATAAAGACCCGCTACATTTACGATGAAATTTAATTTGAACTTTAACCGTAATCTCAATTTACAAGATTGAAAATTAGCAACTGCGAGATACATACAATATTTCAATGCTTTGCATTTGACACGAAAAATTAAAGCAGTATCTGTTGCTAACATGTACATATTAATTAAATAATATAATATATATATAATAATATATAATAACATGTACATATAAAATAAATAATTTGAAAAAATTGTAAGTCAAAGGGTTAAAAACGATTTCACCTAAAAATATCTCGTAGCTGGTGAGATCTTTTTCCACAAAACTAGTCGGTTCTGATTGTAAACAAACCGACGAGCGTAACCATTATCATATCACGAAGAAAATGCATAACGAGAGCTAATCTTGTCGTTTCTCCGGCACATTAATAAAATCTAGCGCGGTCCAAGAAAGCGTGAAGCGTTAACAACTCGTTAGAGGGAACTCAGGATACTTAACAGGGCAACGAATCGTTCGGTTTGCACTGTCAAGCGAGCTGAAGCGTCCTCGGGCACGCGATAGGCGAGAAAAATTGTGCGTGAACGCTAAGTTGAAGGAAGTGGAGCAGCCGCGTGAAAATTCGTCGAGTCCGACACGGCTTTCACCGGATTACGCAAAAATGTCGGGCTGAAACGCGAAACAATGACCGAGCCGCATGTTAATTCCCGATCTGACGGCCACAAAAAGCAAACTTTTCTCACCCGAGACCCCGTTTTACCGGGAAAGCACCGCGTGTGAGTTTTCTTTCTGCAGTTCTGTCTCTCGTTTTATTGTTCACGTATTATACGTTCCGAGAGAAATTGTTCTTTCTACTTTTAGGAATTTTTAGGAATTTCAATATTGTTTAATGCATGATTTTTTTTTTTTTTTTTAGGGTGTTTAAACAGGGTGGTTGTAAATTGGTACAGGATATTCGGAAGGATAAATTCTCTTCAATGTTTCTATTACTATAAAAATCTTGAGTTGTGATTGCAAAGAATTAACTAATTGTCGTTAATTCTTTATAATTACATTGTAAATTAAATTATAAATATTTTTAATGTAAATTGTTTATGTAATTATTGCTTTGATCTCGCTACCGTTTTGAATCTTTACGAGTTTAAGATAGACTCGAACCATATTTTGGTATGCTCTCTTTTTAATAAGAGGACGATTCCGATGAATGCTACAAATTCGTTTTGCTACATTTCCTGCTGTGTTCCTGAAGTTAAATTCGTAAAATACTGTTCGCTTATATAGTATCTTAGATAGATAACGGAACATTGAAAGAGACGTGGAATTAAAATAATGTACACTAATTAAAGATACAAAATCTTCCAATGAACCATCATTATTATATTGTTTCTGAAAAATACTATAAGTAAATACTACAAATTCAATTTTAATTTATCTCTAACAAAAAACTGCACCGACTTTTTCCTCTACCTGATATTTCTGATTTAATTTCAGTAATTACTTGTTTATACATTGAGAATGCAGTAAATAGAAGACATCTACTTGAAATTAGTCGAACGAGATGTTTATACTCTGAAATGGTATAAATAAAAGAGCAAATTAAAGTTCGAAAACGATAGATGGATGAGGGTTAAACGTGGAATTCTATTTCGAAGCAAAAGCAAGCACTCCACCGCGTACACGCTCTTAATTCGTTTCACCGGTTACAACGCCTCATTGTTCCCTCGAACAATGGCAATTTCTACTTATTCAGATCCGTCGAATTTGCATTGTTGGCTGCGCGAACATCCAAAAACTGAATCGAGATTCACAAACAGCAATTTGGCCGGCCAGCAAACAACACTTCCGCGCAATGAAAATCAATTTGGCGGTGGACGCGAATCGCGAGCAAAAGTCAAAGGTGAATTAATTACCGGCGACCCGGTTTTCCTTCGGTGTCACCGTCGCTTGCAAATAAGCGTTGAATTTCACGTGACTGACGCTCCGTGTCATCATCGCGCTATCTGTGCCGCTTTATGAAAACAAGCCTCGTCCATTAGACGTTTCCTCTTCGTTGAAATATTGATCACTGTCGTTTGAACTCCAGCTTTTTCCTTTTTTTATTTTGTTTTATTTAGTGTCTTTTTATTTTTCTTGAATTAAATGTTTAATGCATTGAAAAGAGGTTTGACCTGATTGGAAGATTTAGTAATATTTTTGATACTAACAAGGGACATCACCCAAATGACACACGCCGATTTTGATGAAATTTTGATATGTTATAGGACTCGAAAAAATATTTGACATGTATTTTTTTTTTTTTCATCTGCAATGATCCATGTCGAAGGGGTGAAAACACCCCTGAAAGTTGGGTTGAAAATCACATTTTTGCGAATATCTCGAAAACTATTTGGCGTAGGGAAAAAATTCAAAATGCAAAATGTATGGTTTTGAAAGGCCAATTGTATGATAAAAACAAATTTTCAAAAAATTCGTTTATTTATACAATTTTTTACAAATTAACATTAATTTGCAAATTTCTTTTATAAAACGTTGCCAAGTTGTGATTTTCAATGTTGCATAGAAAATTGATTCCGTTTTAAATGAAACAAAATTCGTATATTTTTGCCAATAAAGGAATCGCATAATGTAAAGACATAAAAAACTAATAATTTAATTGAATTTACCGTTATAGGGTGGGACTGTACTTATTAAAGCAGATTCTTTTCCCCAAATCGAGGTGGGATTAAAAATGTCCCACCGTGAATTACGGTGCATCAAAAGGAACACTTTTAATCCCAGCGTGACCTAAAGAGTTAAGCTACTCCAACCGGTAACTCTTCCTCTCCCGGTCCTTACAACCAAAGTGCAACAGAATATCCATCACGTATCTCAATCTTCGCAATTTTATTTTGTGTAATCTTAAGAAGCTTACATCTTAACACATTGACGGCCGCTGACACGTTCGTGTGACTTTGTACAACTATTTTCCGGAAATAGTTTCTTGCGGTCATTTCGATGATTGTATACTAATACGTACCGATGCTATTTTTAAAGAAACATTAAAAATAGTGTAACAGTGATCTCAACTCTTTTCTTATTAATAATTATGCTAGGAACGATTGTGTAAATATTGCAGCCGCTAATCTAAAGGCGATGCGAAAAATGTGTGGCCGTGAAAGTGTTAAGAAGCGCTCGCCGAAATGTAGCCGCGAGTAAAAGTCGTCTCTCTCGAGCGCAAAGGATCGAACCATAAAAATCGGCGACCACGAAACGATATTTCAAGATTCCAGTTTGATTGCATCTGTTACAATGGCTCGGAGTATAATTAAATGCAAGGTTGCTCGATACTCAGACGCGATACCAGTTCAATTAATCCATGATGCAACGAATAGTTTTCTTTTCTCTTCGATCTCTAACGAAAGAATAATAGCGGAATGGGTCAATTAGTTGCAACGTCCTCGGCTCGAGTTTCGAGGTTGACGGCTGCTTAATTGTTCACGACGAAAACCGCGAATTACGCGATCAACCCGATAAAGATCAGGGCCATCGGAGCGGTTTAATTGCTTCGCGTAATCCCGCACCGACCTCGCGCCGTTGCATCGTTCACACGAGTGCATCGTGTATGCACTTGTGTCTGGAGCGGATTGACTCGATTATCGCTCGTCAAATTTTTGCGCCATGCTAATGTGGACTGGAGCTATCCGCTGCAGTTTAATCGTATCGAGTATGGTGTTTAATGCTAGAACTTTTTTTTACTTTTTGTACCGATAAAAAAATGGAACACGAATTAACCCTCTGCCCTCGAGAAGCGATTCTCACTCGCCGTTTTGGATATCACCAGTGGATGTAACTATTTTATTACAACGTTTCATATATTTTTACATTATACGAGACATAGTGTCTGTAGGAGAAAAAGACTCGGCCGATTTGATTGCCTAGATCAGGATTCGAATCCGGATTTTTCATTTGCCAGCTATTAATACTAGAACCACCAAAGTGGTCAAAATGACCCATTCGTAATTGTTTACAGAATCTTTATAAATTAACTACGGTGCTTTTGGGCAGATTTTCCGGGATTTTCTATTAAAAATATAGATAAACTTTTGTCTGAATTGCATTATATACTATTTTATATACTTTCTACTTTGATTTCTTCGGTAGAAATAAGTATACTTTAATCGTCGGTAGTTCTAGTGTTAAACCAAAATTACCGGCAATTGAAGTAGAGTTATTTATAGCAAAGAAATCAAAATGATAGGTATTTCGAAAAATACTTATAATAAGGGTAACAATTCTTTGTGCATATTTTTTACAAAAAGTTATGGAAGATCCCCAAAAATTCATTATTGTAAATTTCTAAAATTTCTATAAGAAATTATGAACCAGTCGTTTTGACTGGTTCGGCAGTTCTAGTGATAAAAATTAAATTTTTGTATTTCTTCGCATTCATTTGGTATCTGGTAATGTACAACAGCAAAACTATTAATATTCATCTATTGCTTAGAATTAAATTCAATAAATTCTTAATTTATCTGTGCTCTATTAACCTCATGCATTATTTTTAACTTACTGCTATTGTTCTTTAAAACTACTTTTTAAAATGATCTTATTAACTTAAAATATGAATTAAGAATTGTATTTAAAATGCAGATTCTTCACAGAATAATTTAAGAGGTATCCCGTAGTAAGATTTGCAAAAACAAAGTCCTGTAGTTAACATGTTAAAATTAAAATATGACTTTCTTTAACACTAGAACTACCAAAGTAGTCAAAATGACCCATAATTCTTTATAGGACTTTTATAAATTTCCTATGGCATCTCGGAGGGAATTTTCCGTGATTTTCTGTTAAAAATGTAGACAAAGCTTTGTTCACGTCGCATTGCGTATTTATTTTATATACATTTCATTACGATTCTTACGGTAAAAATAAGTACGTTTTAACTCTTTGGGGCACGCTGGGATTAAAAGCGTCCCACATTTTCGATGCACCGTAATTCATGATGGAACATTTTTAATCCCACCTTTATTTAGGGAAAAAGATGTGCTTTAACAAGTACCATTCACGAACCCACGTGGTACGGTGGGACTATTTGAGTCCAATCCTATAACAACAAATTCAATCGAATTACTATTATTTTTTTATGTTTTTACATTATGCGATTCCTTTATTAGTAAAGATATACCAATTTTGTTTCATTTAAAACGCAATCAAATTTCTATGCGACATGTGTCTATTTTATTATCCGATGTCCTGTGCCGCAAAGAGTTAATCGCCGGTAGTTCTAATATTAAACAGATTCATAAAAATTCCAATAACGATATTAAGAAAGCGTACGCAGAAAATTGAGCGCGAAATCCGAGAAAATAATATGTTTAGATAAGCAACTTGTTGATTTTCAAACGATTCTGTACCTGGTTCGCACCGAGGGGTGCCGAAATTGGTTTAATTGACAGGATTGCCCTCGCTCGAACGGTCACTCGATAGTGTATCGCTCACTTGACCCGAGTAGGGTTCAATGGAAACGCTTTCATTAATTTTCGGCTCCGCTCTTTCGGTTGTCGAGTCATTCAAGGGGAGAGAATACGCGCCGGGAGTCATCGTTGGTAATTGCGAAACGGATGCTCGAGGGAGATTATTTCGAGGGGGCAGAGTAGGCACACGTGTAGCGTCGTTGACAGATACGTTGGTAATTGATTAATTAATTTACCTACTTACCGGCAGTGTTTATTGAAATTTTCAGCGACAAATGTACCGTTAACCCTTTGCCCTATAACCACGAGTCACACTCGTGGCACCGATTCTGGATAAAATACAATAAAAACGCACGATATTTATGATAAAGTTAAATTTTAACTTTAACTGTAATTTTAATTTACAATATTGAAAATCAGC
Organism: Ctenoplectra terminalis; assembly: GCA_019453375.1. Taxonomy (NCBI): domain Eukaryota; kingdom Metazoa; phylum Arthropoda; class Insecta; order Hymenoptera; family Apidae; genus Ctenoplectra; species Ctenoplectra terminalis. The sequence goes on from SMSQ01014637.1 coordinate 14,069, forward strand.
AAATACAAAATACGTGTAATGTTTCGATACTTTGGGTTTGACAGATACTAACATAAAATATAGATATATCAGTTTCTAACTTTTAAGTCACTTAATCGTATGTTCTGATACTAAAATTAATTAATTTACAAAAAGTAAAATTGATCGGTTAGAATTCTCAGTGGCTCATATTTAAATGATAAATTCAGAATTGAAATAGGAATTGAATGATCTCAAAAATTGTACTGTTTATAAGAGAAACAAAAAATAATTAACCAACGCCTGGTATTTTTTTTCTGTTACAGGTGAGTTAAAATCCTTGTCATTGCCAAGGGGATTCCCAGCAGAAATAACGGTGAAGGAGGATGACGAAGGTAAAGATACGAGCAACTGATCAGCTGCGAACTTGATTACCATTAATTAATTGCAAATTTTATTACATCTTAGCCCGGTACACCGCCTGGAAACGCTAATTATAAATACGATTGTTCCGCGAGAACATGTCGATGCGTTTCTTCGATAATCGCGGATGGATTCAATGGTTTTGACGAGCGAGGTCTCGGGTACCTTGACTTGTATTTATAAACGCATTAACCTTGGGAACCGATCTACAAAATATCCCGGTTCCGGTGGTAATTGGGAGAATTTTAATTGTCGGCGACAAAAGAAACCGTGTCTGTAAATAATGAAGTATCAATGGACAGGATCTGTCGGCATAAAGATCCATAAAAGTTATATTTTTTTAAATATTTCACCGAAATACCAATTTTTTAAATATCGAAGAAAAGGATCTATCAGCATAGAGATCCATAAAATTTAAATTCTAGAAAATATTTCATCAAAATACTAATTTTTTGTTTCTTGGTAATATTTTGATTAATTTTACTAATTTTCTTATATTTTTCTTAAATTTCTTATTAGTTTCTTTGTGAATCTTTTGTGGTTATATTTTATCAGCTTTTTAAGTTCTAATAGGTTTTCTATCATTTCTTTTTATTTGTTTGTTTTATTGTAAAAATTGCGATTTTCATATTGTGCTGAAGGGACCAGCTACTCAATTTTATCTTTATGGTAAAGTTTCGAACCGAGTAAGCGATCCATTTTCTCCCAAACCACCGAAGCACTTTTGATCAAATTTTGACTAAGTGCTCTACTAATAGTGTCAAATAAATTTAGACACAAGGTTTTTTAAAATCGAAACTTGTAGAAAAAAAAGTTACACGATGTAGAGAATTGTTCACGAAACAGGTGAATGATAATCTTTTTCTCTCACTACAGACATCATTTCCCAAATTTCTACGTTTAATATATTTACCAATTTCTTAAGAACCAATATGAAAAATTTAATTAACGATTTATTTTATCAAACACTGAAAAAATTGGTCAAAATGAATTAAAAAAGAACTATTTTACAGGAGAATCATTTTTTCGAAAAGTAAGCGGTAACTCGTTTATTGATCGATTTATTTTACTAAAATATCGAATTAAAACCAAGTCACACCGAATTATTTAAAAAAACATTTTCAGAAGAATACAATATTATAATGATAATATAATAATAATATAATAATGATATAATAATAATATAATAATAATTATAAATATATCATAAACTTCATAAATTTTAAATACTATTCCTACAAATTAAGTCGCTAATAACTCAACTTAATGGTTGATGCGACTTAAACCGAACAATTTAAAAAAAAAAGTAATAATAACAACAGTATAATAAACAAGAAATAATTTTTTCCTGAACTTTTTTCCCTTAACGGTTCTCTTAACCAATTCTTTTCTCTTTTTTAAATCCCTCGAGTATATTAAACCCCCTCATACGAGCAAAGAAAATTTTTATCTAAATTGAAATCAATGAGGCGAACAATCACCTCGACAATGCAACAGTACTTCCAATCCCATGCTTCACGAACACCAGTCTCGTTTTACAACTCATAAAACGAGCAAGAATCCCTAACGAGACGCATTGAAATGGTCTTTCGTAATTACACAGCAGAGCTGATGCTTGTAACTAATTTGCGCTAAGCTTTTATTTCGCGTTGGCAACACAAAGTAGCATAGTGGAAACAAAAGTGGCGCACAACGACAGAGGCGTATTGGTTGGGACTCTTTTTTTTCTCTCTCTTTTTTATTCGACAAAGTTCGTAACAAACCCCGGCCAGTTTTCAGAGCGGCAACCGGAAGCACTGCTTTTTGCGAGGAAATCGGATGCGCCGTTTGCAAGTTGCTAACGAATCTTCACTAGTAACAGATGCGCCTGTAATGGAAACTTTTTTTTTTCCCCCGTTTTAAACAAAACCTTTGATCGGAAAAAAGTTTACGTTCAGTGTCGACCAGTATATTTCCAATTTTTGTTAAGAATTTTGCCGATGCTTCGTATTGTTTTGATGCAAATAGGTGTAGACGATGTTAACCCTCTTTTGGATTATAGAATCGCAACGATTTTACGTAATTATTGCGAAAATTTGTGTAATTATGTATCGTTTCATCCAATTTTTAATATTATTTTTTACACTCTAGATCGGGGGCTGGTATCATCCCTTCAGAATGAACGATGACAAATTAAAAAAAATACGTGTATATCGTATAAAAATTTCATCGAAATCAGCGTGTGTCAACTTTGTAACATTTCTTGTTAATTTATACTAGATCTACAAATTAATTCGGTGCCTTTAGTTATCTTATTGTGTTCGCGTCTATGTGGCTTAATTATATTTTTTGATTTTTATAATTTCTTTTGTTTTTAATTTTATTATGTTCAGATTCCTTCGGTATGAATCCTTTTTTTGCACGTTCTGAAACTCGCGAATGAACTTTCTGTTACATTTGTCATAAAAGTATACACTCATAATTGGTATAGAATTAGCGTGAGTTTGTATGAATACGATAGGAGAGTTAATCGATTTTTATTCTCGCGATTTTTCTTTGTTTTCCAAGTAAAAAACAACGGAGACAAAAATTGTTTTCCAAGTCAAAAGTAATAAAGTCGAAATTTGTTTTCCAAGTAAAAACAACGAAAACAAAAATTGTTTTCCAAGTCAAAAGTAATAAAGACGAAAATTGTTTTCCAAGTAAAAACAACGAAGACAAAAATTGTTTTTCAAGTCAAAAGTAACAAAGACAAAAATTGTTTTCCAAGTAAAAACAATGAAGACAAAAACTGTTTTCCAAGTAAAAACAATGAAGACAAAAATTGTTTTCCAAGTAATAACAACGAAGGCAAAAATTGTTTTTCAAGTTATAAATAAAGAAGAAAAAAATTGTTTTTCAAGTCAAAAGCAACGAAGACAAAAATATGACCGCAGCGAGATCGCGCGGACAAAAGTCGCTCGTCTGCATCGGGCCTAACTCTGTTTTAAATAAAACTTTTTTTCTCTCTGCAATATCATTATATGATTGACGATACGATTTTGTTTGCATTAAACCTGCATCAATGGTAAAAGTTACTGGCCGGAAAAATGATGCAAGCTAACCTCCTTTCCTCGTCGAACTTATAATTAGCACTTATTAAGTATGATATTGAAGGATATTAAATTGAGCTTCGGTTGTTGTTTCGTAAACAGCGATTTGTTTCTCGAGTAAACCAATAATAAGCATACGTGTGTGTTGTTTTGTGGTATACCTAACGACCATTGATTATGACTTTTAACATGTGAACAGACGGGTTTATGAAATAATAAGGATCCTTTCTGTTTCGGAAATTATGAGACGATAAATACGCGGCTATATTGTTACAGATTAAATGAAACTGGTTCTAAAATCTGTGAAAGGAATTTATGCTCCCCTTTCGAGTGCTCATTATTTAACTTAAAGTAAATTATTGGTATTTTTTATAATTAGTCTTTAGATAATGATACGCGTGAAAAGGAAATTTGTACAGAATTAAGAAAAAAAATGAGCTTAAATATAAATTAGTTATTAAATTATTATTTTTTTTTTTTTGGTAACGTAAAATTTTCCTTAGGATTTATTAAGGTTCTTTTACTCAGCAATGAGAATTTCTCTGTTCTTGCACGAAACGATTAGCACTTACTTCAATCACTACAACATTTTTTAATAAGTAAAAGGTTCGATAATAATAATCAAAAATTATAGAAAACAATAATCAATGCATTCATAATTAACCTATTAACTGTGTGATTTCTCGATCAGAAACTTCTTCACAGACAGAAATAAAGATTAGAAAAATAAAGAATTAATAAATAATTTTTGCTAGACCTATTTTAATTCTAGCAAATATAAATATTGCACAATATATTTCTAATACAAATGTAACAACACATGAAGCAAAGAATCCCTAAGAAAATTAATTGTTTCATCTAAAAGATCGGTAATTCGCGAGACGAGTTGACTTATTTTTCCCAGTTAAAAGGTTAAAAACCAATGTAATTAATATTTTGCACTAAAAATAAACGTCAGCTAATATTCGAATTAATCTGCAAGCGTGACACTGTAAGACAGAGCAATGAATGACTCGAACAATTTCATCCTTGGAGTACCCTAAGAATGAATTGAATCTTTAATTATTTTCTTCTTTTTTATTTTCTTTGTCAAAAACGACAATAAAAAGATGTTACTATTCCATGATTGGCAATTGAAAAATATTTTTTCATGTAGTCTGTTTAATTATTTTCTTCTTTTTTATTTCCTTTGTCAGAAAATAAAATTAAAAGATGTTACTATTCCATGATTGGCAATTGAAAAATATTTTTCCCTGTAGTCTGTTTAATTATTTTCTTCGTTTTTATTTCCTTTGTCAGAAAATAAAATAAAAAAATGTTACCATTCCATGATTGGCAATTGAAAAATATTTTTCCCGGTAGCCTCTCTTCCTATTAGTCCGGATAATCAAGGTTTCTCGGTATCAATTTCCCTCGTTCCTATGGTGGTTAGAACACATTTACGTCCGACTGATTTGCGTAAGGCTATTGCTTAATTATTCAAATAGGCGCATATGCGGCCGCGATTCCGCTCGCAGCTGCTGTTTGCCGAGGCAAACGAACAGACCAGCGTGTTTCCGCTCGTACACGCTCGACACGCAACGAATAGAAACTCCTGTCACTCCTTTTCGGCGTGTTGCTTCGAGCCATCCAATACCGTGCTCTTAGCTTCTTCCTCGTTTGTTTTGTTTGTCTTTGGTATTATTAAGTTATCGAGCGGATCTCGTTCTTCGAGCATTTCCAACGCAATCCGCACAATTTTCCTTTAATTTCGTGTCATTTTCGAGACCGTTTCACCTTTCCGCGTTACCTTTTCTCTACGAATGTCGAGCAGTGGATGGAATGAAGTGCTCGTTACGACGTTTCTTGTATTTCTCTCTCTGGTTTCGCTCTGGTAATAGTCCTCCGCGATCGTACAGTCTGTGCGCGATTAAATCGGTTTCAGTTAACTGTGGGACCATTTATGGATCAGGTTTTTGGAGCGCGAGACCAGTCGAATTTCCTTTCACCGTGGCTTCAAATTGCTACTATCTTTGTATTGTACTAACGTGAGGTTGGTCGTATGTTAACTGTGTGTAAAAATGGAAAACGATTCTGTTATAAATTTTTTTTTTGAGAATTCTTTTTAGAATAAATCATTTGTAAGTGCCTATTATTTCTGGTACATATTTTTCTATTTTATATACAATCACGTAGGACTTTTCGATTCGTGGTAATTAAATAGTGGAATCAATTAGGAGGAATGAAATAATATTATCTATTTTAATAAGTTATGATTGAAAACTAAACTATTGTGATATAATTGTTTTTTTTTTTTTAGTAGGATAGATTTTTTTTTAGTATTATAATAAATTTCGTAAAATATTTTCCCAGTAAAATCCCCATAAAACTTAGAAAAAAATGGAGGTCTAAAACCGATTATATACTATTCCCAACGAATTAATCCTAATTTAGCCTAAAAGTGTTTCCTCGGACCCCTAAAAACCAATATTGAAACATTTCAAAAAGCAATCAAATAACAGTTTCACACCAATAAAACCTTTTTCTTAACCATTTGCGCTGGAAAGACGTGCCACGCACATCGAGACGTTTATGTTTCGAAGTCGCGAACGACGTGTTGTACACGTCGGAAGGTAGTTGTGGAAATAAAAATAACCTACGCAGAACACAGAGAACAGATCGTTCGACGAAGTACAGTTAAATACACCATACTGCACAAGATTATCAACAAATGAAATTAACGAATTGTTTTGGTACGCGCAACTGTGAACTAGCTGCCAGCGCAAGTGGTTAAATCAATCTTAACCTGTTAACTGGGTCATTTTTCGATCAGAAGCTCCTTTATACTTTCAGATAAAAATTAATAGAAAATAATACATTTTAATCGGGTCGATTTTAATCATTCCAAATGTAAGTCTAATGTAACGCATTTTTTTTATAAAAGTATAACGATGCACTCAAAAGTAAATCAATGTGAAAGTAAATGATTACGTTCAAAATATCGGCAGTCCGCCTGACGAGTTTACTCGTCTTACCCCGTTAACGGGTTAATTTAACTTTCGAGCAAAGCCATACGCGCAAACAAATCCACGAAAACGCGTTCTAATTAACGCATCTTGCGCGGAAAGCGACTAAAGTCGTTTTGCGCGGATTTCGCATCTTGAGCGGGAACCGACTAAAGCCGTTTTTCACGGATTATTGATGGATTATTGTTATCGATGGGTTTTTGTGATGTTTTTACGATAAGATCAGACAGACATGCGTTGCAAAAATACAAAAGGTGCGTTGCAAAAATACAAAAGGTGCGTTGCAAAAATACAAAAGGTGCGTTGCAAGAATGAATTCCTATGAATTCGGTAAGACTTTGGCGGCAAAGTGCCCGCGCAAGATGTGTTAACACTTTACCAACCGGGAGCCTATTAATCGGCTTTTTGCAACCAACGCTCAGCGACCGGGAGCCTATTAATCGGCTTTTTACAGTCAACGTTTATCTACCGCTTGCCGCTTAATACTAACACTATGAAAATTAAAAACTTTATTCAATTTAATTACCCTACAATAAGGGAAACGATATACCAAGCGATCTCACGAATTTCGATTTAAAAACAAAGTTGCAAGAATAAGAGTTTATATTTCCACACGACAGCCAAAACCAAGCCGGTGTTAGCGATGTATCCGCACTAGAATGAACGGGTCGGTAAAGTGATAGTATCAAATGGTACGCAAGTTTGCACCCGAGCCCTTATCACCATCTGTGAATCATCCTACTTAAAAACCAGGCCAAGAGACGTGTTCATAAAGGATCGTAAATCGGCGGGAACCAATTAGAGAATCCCCGAGATAGTTTCGTCATTGATGCCTATGCAAATTTCGCCCCTGGTGAAAATTAGCCTTCGCGAGATTGTCTTCTTCCTGAGGCGCGGAGAGAGGCCACAGCTCGTTAGGCCGTGTTTCAAATTCCTCCATCTGCAGCCTGCTCGGTGCCGTACGGTTTTACGAATACCAACTCATGTGTCGTTCGGAATTGTGATGCGGAGATTCCAACGTGGGGAGCACGGCGACGCTTAGAATGTTAAACAAAACGTGAAGCGGGCTTGGGTGCGAGGGATGGGTGCTGGTTGTGTCATTGCTATCGGGAGGAACGTTTGGGCGACGTCCCGTTGGCATGAATTCTGTTATCGAAACAATTCATATCGACGAAAAATACTCAACAATTACCATTTTCACGACCAAAGGAGTCAAGAGTTCTTTTTTACGTTAACACGTTGACCGACATGCCGAAGTCACATGTTTTGCTGAGGACGCCACACCGGTAGATACAAGATTCGATAAAAATGAATCTCTCATNCATAATTTGAAGATACCAATTATTCCATCGACAAATTTATTTGAAAACCGCAATTATTGTTGTAATTATCTATCATGACTTCTCGTCTTTCTGAAACATCTGTTTCATGCTGGTGCTAAAATTACTAGTGTCTAGCCTCGAGACAAATATACTCGATCTCTAATTTCNCAGCCAAAACCAAGCCGGTGTTAGCGATGTATCCGCACTAGAATGAACGGGTCGGTAAAGTGATAGTATCAAATGGTACGCAAGTTTGCACCCGAGCCCTTATCACCATCTGTGAATCATCCTACTTAAAAACCAGGCCAAGAGACGTGTTCATAAAGGATCGTAAATCGGCGGGAACCAATTAGAGAATCCCCGAGATAGTTTCGTCATTGATGCCTATGCAAATTTCGCCCCTGGTGAAAATTAGCCTTCGCGAGATTGTCTTCTTCCTGAGGCGCGGAGAGAGGCCACAGCTCGTTAGGCCGTGTTTCAAATTCCTCCATCTGCAGCCTGCTCGGTGCCGTACGGTTTTACGAATACCAACTCATGTGTCGTTCGGAATTGTGATGCGGAGATTCCAACGTGGGGAGCACGGCGACGCTTAGAATGTTAAACAAAACGTGAAGCGGGCTTGGGTGCGAGGGATGGGTGCTGGTTGTGTCATTGCTATCGGGAGGAACGTTTGGGCGACGTCCCGTTGGCATGAATTCTGTTATCGAAACAATTCATATCGACGAAAAATACTCAACAATTACCATTTTCACGACCAAAGGAGTCAAGAGTTCTTTTTTACGTTAACACGTTGACCGACATGCCGAAGTCACATGTTTTGCTGAGGACGCCACACCGGTAGATACAAGATTCGATAAAAATGAATCTCTCATTTCTGATCTAATAAAAATTTTTAATCGTAGTGGACACTATCTCAAAGTATTCTCTAATAGCGATGGTGGTGTTCAAAATTCATTAACACGTCATGGCCGGCTCTCGACTTGGCTACGGCGCCATGGGGGCCACCGGTTACCGGCGACGCGACCAATAGTAAAATATATAATTAGAGTAAATATCGATAGTGATAAATTTTCAAATAATACCACTCTTATTATAATGGTTTGAAGAAATTGATGCGATACAGAACATGCAAAAATAATTCTATTAACACGTTCGCGAACGTGAATGGTATAGCATTAATTTTCATGATGATGCAGAATGACACGAATGGTATAGCATTCAAATCTTAAAGTCAATTATTTTGAATTTAATTTTATGTAGCCTTATGATCTGTATTGTCGTGGATGCTATAACATTCCTTGTATATAACGATTAAAATATGATAATCTGACTACCCTTATAAAATGTGTTTAATCAAACTTCGGATATCACAACCAATTTAAAAATAAAATCACTGTCAATTTTTGCACCTCGCTGAAACTTTTACTGTCCGCAAACGTGTTAATACAAGGAAAATATACATATTATTTTTTTCAACATAATATACATCGCGTAACAAGAAATTCACCTAACCGGAACCTTCCATTTCCAAATTATGGAAGAACGACGCTGTTCATACTTGTTTGTCGCATCTTTTTTATTATCTTTAGGTCTTTAACCCTTTGCACTCGACTGGCGCCGCTATGGCGACATGCATAGTTTTCTTCAGAGATTACGTTTCTAATTAAATTCTATATTTTCATCGATTCAAACGCTTCTTTTATCTCAAAATGAAGGTAAATTAACCAAATAAATAAGAAATCATGAACGTTTATAATTCTANCTTATTATAATGGTTTGAAGAAATTGATGCGATACAGAACATGCAAAAATAATTCTATTAACACGTTCGCGAACGTGAATGGTATAGCATTAATTTTCATGATGATGCAGAATGACACGAATGGTATAGCATTCAAATCTTAAAGTCAATTATTTTGAATTTAATTTTATGTAGCCTTATGATCTGTATTGTCGTGGATGCTATAACATTCCTTGTATATAACGATTAAAATATGATAATCTGACTACCCTTATAAAATGTGTTTAATCAAACTTCGGATATCACAACCAATTTAAAAATAAAATCACTGTCAATTTTTGCACCTCGCTGAAACTTTTACTGTCCGCAAACGTGTTAATACAAGGAAAATATACATATTATTTTTTTCAACATAATATACATCGCGTAACAAGAAATTCACCTAACCGGAACCTTCCATTTCCAAATTATGGAAGAACGACGCTGTTCATACTTGTTTGTCGCATCTTTTTTATTATCTTTAGGTCTTTAACCCTTTGCACTCGACTGGCGCCGCTATGGCGACATGCATAGTTTTCTTCAGAGATTACGTTTCTAATTAAATTCTATATTTTCATCGATTCAAACGCTTCTTTTATCTCAAAATGAAGGTAAATTAACCAAATAAATAAGAAATCATGAACGTTTATAATTCTATTTTTCTTTCCGAAAGAACACTTTAAGTTTTCACAATAGTCCTTTGAAACTTAAAAAAGTTTACGAGCGCAGAGGGCTAAAATGCTTATAGACCATTGAATATAACAAATTTCAATATAAAATATATATTTTAAAATTGGTAAAGAAATATGTAAGTGACGTAAGTAAACATTTATAATTTTCTTTTTTTCTTTCNCTAACCGGAACCTTCCATCTCCAAATTATGGAAGAACGACGCTGTTCATACTTGTTTGTCGCATCTTTTTTTATTATCTTTAGGTCTTTAACCCTTTGCACTCGACTGGCGCCGCTATGGCGACATGCATAGTTTTCTTCAGAGATTACGTTTCTAATTAAATTCTATATTTTCATCGATTCAAACGCTTCTTTTATCTCAAAATGAAGGTAAATTAACCAAATAAATAAGAAATCATGAACGTTTATAATTCTCTTTTTCTTTCCGAAAGAACACTTTAAGTTTTCACAATAGTCCTTTGAAACTTAAAAAAGTTTACGAGCGCAGAGGGCTAAAATGCTTATAGACCATTGAATATAACAAATTTCAATATAAAATATATATTTTAAAATTGGTAAAGAAATATGTAAGTGACGTAAGTAAACATTTATAATTTTCTTTTTTTCTTTCCAAAAAAACACTTTAAGTTTTCACAATAGTCCTTTGAAACTTAAAAAAATTTACGAGTGCAGAGGGTTGGTACATAGAATGTCCCAGACAAAGTGAAAAGCCCATAAAGGAATGATTCCTGAGATGATTTCAAGCATCTTTTTCCTTTACGAAAGTATCAAATTGCGCTCTGTTATCGAATTATTAACGAAAAACACTATAACCTCGTTTCGTATGGAAAATAAAGAGTATTCGTCTAAAAATAATTAAATGTCACTGTAACACTCATTGTCAGGAGGAACGTTAGAAATTACGATTAATAGTGAATACACAGTATTATTTTACTGTTCAAAATTCTCCCCTTAATTGACGACCGAAAGAAAATTTTCTGCGCTTTTCAATCGCGCCTGGAATAATCGCGCTCGCGTGAAAACAGCTCGCTCGATGTGTATTCGTGTCTGTACGTGTGTAACGATTTTCTTTCTCTTTTTTTTTCGAAGGGTTTGAGTGCTCTGGGTGAATAAGTGACGATGAAACGAATCACGAAACGAATTCGTCGGTTTCAGCCTGCCATTCGTTAGTTCGGTTTAACGCGTGTGAACCGGCGTGTCGATTTAGCGATAGAAAGCCGCCCACGAGTACTACTCGACCCGGCTTTCGCCGCGAAAACGGGTAACTTCGCTTTTTCGCGGCACTCGTTAAACTTGTCCCAGATTTCGAGTGTTGTCTGAGCCACGGACAATACTCGGCCTCCGCCAATTCCGAGCAGTTGCGCCGACAAATGGGCCGTAGGATCGATTGTGCCGATGACCCAATGAAGTTTGAACACGTAGGGAGATTTTTAATTAGTAACAATTATTGGTTGTCTCTGGTATCGTCTGGTTTTGGTAGCGATGTGGTGGAAATTCAAAATTTATCTTTGTTAGAAAAGTTAACTGTTTAGTTTAATAATTTCTGTAGTTTGTTTTATTGTTGGTCGTAGAGTTACTTTTTTTTCGGTAAAAATTTTGTTTTGGATTGATTTAATAGCCAGTGGTGGTTGTACTTATTTTCAGCGATTGAAATGAATATTATTATTCTTATATTATACAAAATAGTTTATTAACCCTCTATGGCTTTGTGTGACTTAAAAGTTACAAACTAATGTATCTGTATTTTAAGAAATTCATTTTATTTAGATATCACTGTACTATTAAATTTTATTACTATATTACTGTAGTTATACCACGATCCATCTATGGGAATTATTAGTTTAAAAACGTTAAAATCGAAGTGAAAAACTGTAATCAGTCGTAATTTTTTCTCTGTCAAGCAGACAAAATTCGAGCTATAGAGGGTTAAAATTCAATACGATTTTTGTACATAAAGCAAGGAATTAAATATTACCAATTTCGAGCGCGTTCCAACTTCCCTTTCCAAAAGCGTCCCTTTCCAACTGCGTTCAAAAATAAATCAGCAGACAGTTATTTATTCGTCCATCAATGAGTTCTGGCAAATACCTTCCTAAAAGTTTTCAAATAAAAATGAAAAACTGTAATCAATCGTAATTTTTTCTCTAATAAACAAACAAAATTCGGCCTATAGAGAGTTAAAAACCTTACAGATATATTGTGATACTTTTGGTGTAATATTTTTGGTGAATTCACATTTCTATGAATATAATTTAACAAATAGAAACTTGATAGAGATTTATTGCAATGAGTACTGTATTTTAGGTTTCTTTATATATTCTTGCTTAGTATCTATATCCTGTGTATTTTCGTGCCTCCAAATTTTCAATAAATGCATTAGAATCCACAGTCTAATTATTATTCTAAAAAAGACTAATTTCCTTTTCTCTAATTTTTCGCATTTCTTAACAAATTCACCACTTCCACCTATATTTATTACATTGTAATATTTTTAAAGTACTCAAATTTACGCTACATAAAAATCAGAATAACTTTCCATCTGCATATCTCAATTATTAGAATTCCTTTTTCCAATTTTAACACTAGAACTACCGACGATTTAAGCACACCTATCTCTACCAAAGAATTAAAAATAATAGGTACAAAAAAATATCAAACCCAAGGAAAATAAATCTTTCTTCGTGTTCGTTGCAGAAAAACACAAAGAATTCTTAAAAATGCACCGTTGTAAATTTCTAGAATTTTCTATGAGAAATTGCAAACAAGTCATTTCGACACTCCGGTAGTTCTTGCGTTAAGCAAACCTACAAAATTGTAGAAACACCCGACTCCATTTTCGTGGTCGCAATTTATCGTCTCTGACGTTCAGGCAGTTTCGCGTGCTGAAACCAGCCTCCGTTCACAAGTTTCTGGCATGATCTTAATTCCGCAAATTTCACTTCTTCGCCGATAGCGTACGTCACCTCCTGGCCACGGTTCGCGCAAGAAAGTTCCGCGTAAAGCGGGTCGTTCGTCGAAGTTCCGCGAAACGTTACGACTTTGTTGTCTAACTTTTGCTCGCATGGAAATTAGCTGTTGGCATCGGTCCCGGGGAAACGCCGTGACGATTTCATTGATGTAACTTCGAGTAGAGAAGTTGGGTCGCTGCTACGAGCCCTCTCGTCGAAGCAGAATTGGACTACGCTCACAATGAACGTTTCGGTTTTACGTAACACGCGATCCGAACAATGGAACTTTATTCATCTTTTAGCGTCCGCGCGATACAACGAGGTGTAATATAATATATACGTAAGAAATGAAAGAGGGAAAAATAGGGAACAATAGACTGTTAGGTGTGGAAAAGAAAGTCGAAGAGGCTGTGACTAAAATAGCACGCTCGATGCCAGAGGTTTCTATCTGCTTAGATTGTAGGATTTTTTAGATTTTCATTTTTATCGGTGGCGTTTTCTAAGAGCAGATAAATTTGTATTAAATAGAATTTGCTGGAAAATTTCCTTGTTTTTAGATATTTTGTTTGTTATAGTTTTTTAACAAAGCAGTTTTGAATCACTACGGTTAATTCTATTTTGAATTTATAAATTCGAAAGCTTCTGAGTTTATTAATTTAGAGTACGATGTGTTTTATAAAAATGTTTTGTAACGTTTATTTTTAAAATCACTGTTATTAGTTTTTCCTTCTGATCTTTGTTGTATTAATTTTATAAGCGTGCTTTATTAAATTTCTTTTTCCAATAGTCTTCAATTATAATTTGAAGATACCAATTATTCCATCATTATTCCACAAATTTATTTGAAAACCGCAATTATTGTTGTAATTATCTATCATGACTTCTCGTCTCTCTGAAACATCTGTTTCATGCTGGTGCTAAAATTACTAGTGTCTAGCCTCGAGACAAATATACTCGATCTCTAATTTCAATTTAGAAACATCATCATATTCGCGTAATAGCCAACTTTCCATTTAATACAGGATAATGCGAGGTTCGAAAGCATTTCAATCAATTCTTCCTACAACCACCTATTATTACTCACACACAACTCCAGTATTAATACCATTTTTACTAATTACTAATTTACTAGATAATAAATTTACTAATTTACTATTTTTATTATTAATACTATTAATACTACTTTCACAAAAATATCCTCCACACCCATTCAATACTCAACCCTCAAAAAACTTATCGGAACGCACGTTGCACCCCTTCGTGTAAATTTTCCATAAAAATACAGTTAATAACATATGACGTTCAAAACCTTTTCCAGATATTTATCTTGCAATCACCTATTATTACTCATATGCTACTCCACCCCTCTAAAATACTCATCCCTCATTAATACTACTTTAATGTTCAACCCTCGAAGAATTTATCGAAACACGCATTGCATCCTTTCATGTAAATTTTCCATAAAAATACAGTTAATATCAGAAACTTGTCTTACAACCATCTATTGCTAATCATATACCACCTCACACCTACTCACAGCTCTCCTGCCTTCCTCAAATATTAATTCGTCATTAATATCACCTTCCTATTTCATTAAAACTTCTCTCAAAAAAATATCGCCTACATCCTTCAATATTCAATCTATCAAAGAATTTATCAAACCTCGCATTGCATCCTTTGCTGTAAATTTTCCATAAAAATACAATAAATCGCACAAGGTTCAAAATCGTTTCAAAAAATTCATCTTACAACCATCTATTGCTAATCATATACCACCCCTCAATCACTCACAACACTCTCACCCATCTAAAATATTAATTCCTCATTACTATCACCTTCCTATTTCATTAATACCACCCTCAAAAAAATATCGCCTACATTCTTCAACATTCAATCTATCAAAGAATTTATCAAAACTCCCATTGCATCCTTTCCTGTAAATCTTCCATAAAAATACAATAAATCGCACAAGGTTCAAAATCGTTTCAAAAAATTCATCCTACAACCATCTATTGCTAATCACATACCGCCCCACAGTCACAACACTCCCACCTACCCAAAACATTTATCCTCCATTAAAGTCCATCCACACCCATTCAGTATTCAACCCTCGAAGAAGTTCTCGAAGCACGCGTCGCACCCTCTCGCGCGAGTTTCCCCGAATGTCTCGAACGATATTGTCGCGGGCCACGCCACCGCCAAGCATTGTTAACCCGTATTTATGACGCGGCATGGCCAGGAGCCAGGTTAATGCGCCAAAGTTACGTGGCGGCGTGTCGTTGGCCGTGGATGCGGGCGCCGAAGTGCATCGGGGCCGATGGCGTGTACGTGGCACGCGTGTATGTAGGTCGCCACGCAAGCGGGGCGTTTTGGAAACGGCCCTCGACGCGCGTTCCCGTGCATGTTTCATCGGCTGCCCGTTACTGCCGAACCCGACGGTGGATTGTAAGCTTCGAATATCCAGGGAGGAATTTGTCTTGACGATCCACGGCCGCTGCGAAGCGTTCCGATCACTGTTAACTCTCAGATGGCGGATGCAGGATCATTTTTGACTTAGTTATAGAGAACGTCGCCACGCGTTTTAATCAACATTCGTTTACTCTTAACAGTAATATTTATGAATAAATATATTAAAATTTTTAACGCTATTCATCTTTCAATCTTATTTTTTAATTACATCAGAAAAATCCTACATCCATTCTCCGCGTAAGTCTCAAAGCATCTGAATTCTTCCAATAATTAAAGTATACTTGTTTTTACTAAATAATTAATAGGACGCAAGGAAAATGAATCTTTATGCATACTCGTTGCAGGAAATCATAAAAATTCCTAAAAGTCCATGGTTATGAATTTCTAGAATTTATTTAAAAAAATATATATATCGATCATTTTGGTATTGTAATATTATTACAATCATGTAATATTATTGTAGTATTTGGTAATAGTTTGTAGTTACACTTCGGTAGTTCTATCGTTAAAAAGAAATTTATGTATTCTATTAAGCCTTTGAACTCGACTGGCGCCGTTATGGCGTGCATAATTTTCTTCAGAGATTAAGTTTTGAATTAAATTCTGTATCTTGGTCAATTCAAACGCTTCTTTTGTTTTAAAATAAAGGAAATTAGCTAAGTTAATAAAAAATCGTAAACATTTGTAATTTTCTGTTCCTTTTTCCAGAAGAACGCTAAGTTTTCACAGTAGTCCTTTGAAACTTAAAAAAGTTCACGAGTGCAAAGGGTTAAGCTTCCTCCGTCAAATCAAACAGTTTTCTTACAATAAAAATATGTTCGCAGAAGAATAGTGAGAATTATTTCTAAAATTGTGTATTAGTATAGAAATGAATATTTTTTTAATTTATCAGATACGAATATTTAAATTTACTGTTCGTAATTATTTGTTGAATTTATTATACTCATTGGTGTACACGGTATTCGAGAGTCTCGTAAATCTTAGCCTCGGTTTGAACAAAGGAAGGAATCGTTGAGTTTCAATGTTTCAATACCTCGAAGAAAGTGTAAGTTAAATCTTATCACGAATGAAACACAGAGGTACACCAGCAGAAACGTGATTAAACTTTCGAAACGTTAAATGCATCACGTAACTGCCTTTAGCTCGCGTCTTAACGTTTCCGGTTTTCCTCGTCCTTTGTTCTTCCGTTCATTTGCATCGCACTATTTGCAACGAACTCGCGTTATCCTATCGAGTTTCAACCTTGTTGTTCCTTCCGGTTTCCTTCTCCAGAGGCATCAAACGCGAAGGTAATTTCGTAGGTGTCAACGGGTCAAGTGCTGAAGCAATGACGAACCAGCAGGAAGAGAGCACTTAGGGTGGAATAATAAGGAACCTCGTTACCGTAACAACTAACCCTGAGTCTGCAGAAAATGTCGTCTAGTCGTGGAGAAAGCCGCGGTTAATTGTAGCTGTTCCTATTTATCTTTGTTAACAATATATCGGGTTAGACCGAGGTGAATCGGATTAAAATAAGAATTCATTTAGAAGAAGGATTTTTAAGCTAGATTTTTTGTTATCAATGTTCGAATTAAACGGGTATTATTTACGAATTTATAATACAAAGTTATCTTTCTAAATTTTTTTATATTAATGTTGGAATTAAACAAGTATTACTTACGAATTTATAAAAAAAACTCAGCTTTCTAAATTTTTACTATTATTTTTTCACTATCAAACAGAAAACAATCCTAGTTTCCTCGGTCCACCGTACCTACTGGTAAAACTTAATTTTCTAATTCAAAACGCTCAGAAATTTTGCGAAAAAAGGATCCAAAAATTACCTCAGAGATCGCAAATGATCATAGGAATTAATAATCGATGCATCAATGATTAAAAATAAAAGTTAGCATCGAGAAACGACGTTAGAATGGCGTAACAGTGGTACAAATAATAATCAAAAATATTGATAACCAATTTTATAAGCAATTATAATTTATATTTTCATATAACTTCATAATTCGCATTTGATAGTTAGATTGAAACGATTAGACTGAGTTCATTGCACTCGTTAAAAATAGCAACTGATTTTCACTTCACCCAGATATATTTAACAAAGTTAATATATAGCTCGAAACTTATTATATTATTTTTTAATATAACTCTATGCATATGATTAATAAAAATTACATACGAATCTGGTATTTACAAATTTTACACCACAGTCCACACACTGTTCATATTAACCCATTGATTACTCACGGTGTGGTCTAAATAATACGACGGACAAAGACCATAAAGAAGCCTGAATTAAATCTCAGAAGTCACAACCTCCACAAAAGACAACTTCCAGTCGTCACAACATAGAATTTAAAGTCGACACTAAACAAGCATCCCTCGCGTTTATTAACATGCTGCGCGCGTGTGTTTCTCGTAACTGGGGGATCCGTTTCAAGTAAACTAACACGCTCGCTTAAGGGATATTCAGTTACATGCACCGGACGAACAAGCAGCCATGAAAGCGTTCAAGAAGTTTCGCTTCTTTCCCAGTAGCTCTCCATGCGTGTCCCCTCGAAAATAAAAGCATCATAACCGCGTTGTCGTGCACGAGACGGGACAAGAAAAGCGTGCAGAAACAGCTCTCGCCGAATCTGGCCTCCGCGTGGCCCGTGTCAAACATAAGTGGCCGCCATTTTGAGGAAGACCGTTTCGTCGAGATGGTACACGGACAAAATGGTGTAGGAGAGATTGGAACTGGTTGACCAATTTTTATGAACAAGCCATTGGCGTTTTGTTGGCTATTTGTATATTAAGAGTTTGTACATTTGTTTAGATATAGGAGTATATTTTTTAAAATCGTTTTAATTGAGTGTAGAATTTTTATTTATTTAGATTAATAAAAGTTTGTTGACTTATGTGACGGTGTTAGTTGACTCGATTATTATTTTTAGGTATCTAAGAAAGAATATTAACAAAAATTAGAAATTGATTTTTAAAATAAATAAGAAAAATAGAAATTTATTATATTTGCTCGTACATATTTATAATAATGAACCAAATGATAATTTGTAGCCCGAATTAGACTGTAAATCATCGCCTGTGTCACAATTAATTACACACACAGAGCAAAGTAAAATGAAAAAGAGGCAGAAATAATATCCGGAGTTAAGAAACTATTAGTCAAATAACCCTATCTATATTTAGTCAAATAATCCCGCCTGACATGTTTAACATATTACAGACCACACGTAAAAAATCTCCACGAATTATATAAAATAGAATATCGTAAATTATAACGTATCACATTTTCACAAAATATTCGCGAACAAAAATAAAAAAATACTTAGTAGACAGAAATAAACAACTAACCGAGACAAATATATTTACTTACCGCGGATGCTTTTAACACTAGAACCACCAAAGTGGTCAAAATGACCTGTTCGTAATTTTTTACAGAATCTTTATAAATTAACTACGGTGCTTTTGGCCAGATTTTCCGCGATTTTCTATTAAAAATATAGATAAACTTTTGTCTGAATTGCATTGCATATTATTTTATACACTTTCCACTTCGATTTCTTCGGTAGAAATAAGTATACTTTAATCGTCGGTAGTTCTAGTGTTAAATTTTTTATTCCTACTGATATAATACGCGAATTCTTTGCTACTGCGACACATTAACCCTTTCACTACGGTGCTCTCAGATTTGAAAGAGCTCTGGGCATACTAATCGATACAGTTTTTATTGACATAACAAAAATATAGCAAAATTTAAGTATATCGTTTAATGAGCGATGGCAGATCATATTTAAATGAAAATATAAATAATTGTATGCTACAGAAAACGTTTATGCACGCTCTTATCAGATAATTACTTAATTTTTAAAGGCGTATATATACGCTCTTCGTAGCGGAAGGTTTAAATGACGTGATAATCGTTAATTAATTTTAGTATTGCGAAAAAATACATCTTCTATCAGATAGTGTCACAATTAGAGAGAATCGGTCAACATTGGTCAACTACCACCGGTTTCTCCTATTTTTTTCGCGACCAGAGTAAACACGTATGCGATGCATTGGAATATTTTCACACACAGCCACAATTGTTCATTCATTTCCGTGTTATCAGCCGAAAGGACCGAACGGAATGATGATTTTCAGAAATTGCGTAACTCGAGGACGAAGATTCTTCCCGTACACGATCCGCACCATTTATCAAGCGCATTCACGCGATTCGTCGGGCGAACTTCGATGTTTCGTTTTGCTTTATCGAGCACGGATCGATCTCGGTCCGTTCCATGCTTTGTTTTTGCAAAGTTTCTTTTGTAGGGAAGGGAGAGACGCGAAACGATACAGTTTCCGAACAGTTTCCTCCGTGCCTGGAATGCGTTTTGTTTTACGGCCCTCGCATTTCGTTTGAATTTGTAATTTGTTGGGAGAAGAAAGTTTGCAATGATAGGATGCAACTTGGTGGATATTAATCATTGAATAACATACTTTTTACTTATTTTTTCACTTTTTCAAATAAGGTAGATATTACGTAGACCTTACCATTTCGTTAAGATATCATACCTCCGTTCATATTAATCTTGGAAAAATTTATTGGTAAAAAAAGTTTGAAACGTTGGAATGGAAGCTGGTGGATATTAATCATTGAATAACTTACTTTTTACTTATTTTTTCACTTCCTCAAATAAGGTAGATATTGCGTAGACCTCAGAATTTCGTTAAGATATCATACCTCTGTTCAAATTATTCTTGGGAAAATTTATTGGTAAAAATAGTTTGAAACGTTGGAATGGAAGCTGGTGGATATTAATCATTGAATAACTTACTTTTTACTTATTTTTTCACTTTCTCAAATAAGGTAGATATTGCGTAGACCTTACCATTTCGTTAAGATATCATACCTCTGTTGAAATTATTCTTGGAAAAATTTATTGGTAAAAAAAGTTTGAAACGTTGGAATGGAAGCTGGTGGATATTAATTATTGAATAACTTACTTTATCTCAAATAAGGCAGATATTGCGTAGACCTCAGAATTTCGTTAAGATATCATACCTCTGTTGAAATTATTCTTGGAAAAATTTATTGGTAAAAAAAGTTTGAAACGTTAGAATGGAAGCTGGTGGATATTAATTATTGAATAATTTACCGTTAGATCTTACGGTTTTATTTTCTATAAATATGGTAAATACACTGTGCAAGGTTTAAAATGTTAGAATGAAAGCTGGTTGATATTAATTATTGAATAATTCACCTTCATATCTTTCCGTTTAATTTTCTCGAAATATAGGGAACGCACCGTGCAAATTTCAGATGGTCATTAAGATATTACGCGTCGGTTTAAATTAAATCTCTCAGGACGATTTATCTGATAATGTTACAGCTCCACGTTGGGCGTGGCATTTATAATGATTCAATCGGAAGCGGGTCAATTTTTATAACAAAAGTTATAACAAATACATAGAATCTCTTATTTACGAGGATTAATCCAGGGTAAATTACTGTTAAGTGGTTTCTCGAAACGTTTATTAATAGAAACTCTTTCAATTACTACGCATAATTCGAAACTCACCGCTGTTCAACGTTCCTTTATCACACAGTCGCAAGAAGAAAACAGGATAAACTAAACTCGACTACCACGAGCAATTTACCTCGGAACAACGGAAAAAGAGACTTAATTCCACAAAAAAGGAGAAAATTATAACCCAAATTACACAACGAATCAACTTACACGCGGTGTTCATTCGAAAAGGGTATAATCACCAGGCTTTATCCTTGACCCTTAACATCGGAGAGATCGAACACACGACTCAATTACCGTCCAGTGTCCCATTTCGTATCCCGACAAATTTTCCTCGCGATCGACACAAAGATCCCATCGCCGCGTCTCGAGCGTCTGGCCAACGAAACGGGCCGCTACGATAGCCATTGCACCCATCGCTAAAAATAATACGTCGTACGGCTATAAGCGCAACACGGACCGGTGGTCTCGCGTGTGGCACGTCTGTGGCACAGAAAAGGGTGGAAACGAGCAAAAGAAGAAGGGCGCAGAGGCAGGCAGGCACGTTAAGTCGGTTGGTAGGTAAAGTGCAGGCCACGCGGGAAAAGATAAATGGTGTCTGCTCGTTTGAGACCGTCGGACGCGTTCCCTTCTTGGCGGTTCGAGAAACGGAGGAAGGCCGAATTAACGCAAATGTAAATATTCGCAGCTGCCATTCCCGCGGTTCACACGCGCCACGAGAGAAGAAATTGCCACGATTAACGTCTTCCTCGTTGCTCCGAGGGACGACTTCTTAACGTCCTGTCCGATTTCACGAGGATAAAAAATCGTAAATACCTGAATCCGATTTATACCGACCAGTTCCTTGCTAAATAACTTCGAAGCCTCACTTTTTTTTTTTTTGTCGATTGCTCCTTTTATTTTCGCTTATGCGGCCTTCGTTGTCAAATGACGGATAGCGGTGTGCTAGTGGCTTAAGGTTAGAACTATGGATATTTAGAATTTAGTTATTTCTGCTAAATTAATTTAAATGATGGGTATTTGAAAAAATATATATAAGGCGAGGGATAAATCTTTATTCATTTTTTTTTTATAGAAAATATAATAATATAACGCGAGAGAAACAAATCTTTATTTATTTATTTATTTTTTATAGAAAACATAATAATATAACGCGAGAGAAACAAATCTTTATTTATTTATTTTTTATAGAAAATATAATAATATAACGCGAGAGAGATAAATTTTTAACCTTTTTTTTATTTTGTAGAAAATATAACAATATAACGGGAGAGAGATAAATCTTTATCCATTTTTTTTATTTTGTAGGATATATAATAATATAACGCGAGAGAGATAAATCTTTGACCTTTTTTTTTTTTTTTTTTTATATAGAAAATAGCGAAAAAATTTTTAGAATGAAAACGTAGTTTTTCGCATAATGTACTATTGGTATATAATATTATAGGGTAAGTCCGAGATAGTTCAACCACTGGGAGAACCCGGCCAAAATTAATATCTCAAGATCGAAACAGTAGAAGTCTCTCTTTTTCATTTAAGTAAAACAAATAAATTAGCTTATTATTCTAATACCGAGAAATATTACAAAACCATACACACGTATATACTACAAATCACATATAAAATTTTATGCAAACTACAAAATAAAACTAATGAAAACAATTTCGAAACCTCGGCAAACAAAGATTGGATTAAATGTCTCAGATGCGGACGTTGGTTTCACTATAGATGCTCTAAGCATGAGACCATTTGTGAAAATTTAACAAAAGGCAGTGTATCAACTAATTTCCTATTATATTTTCTATAAGCTATATTTCATGCTATTTTTCAAACTCGGTTTCACCCGCAATTAATGAATGATTTAATCCAAACATGCGAGCGAGGCCGTCCATTTAAAATGTTAATATTTTCTTATTAACAAAAGAAATATATATATTTTAATACGTCACCAAGTATTACATATATTCTAAATTATACAATAGCTTATTCGTCAAAAAGTGATCGAAATATCCCAGACTTACCCTATAACCTTTACCACACATCCAACATAGATATACCCTAATTAGTGGGCGCAGTTTTACCCTCGATCGTTCGTATTTTGCTGTCCGTGGCCAACAGTGGTGGCTGCTAACTGTTATATTCGAATTTAGTGCGACAGCGTTTGGTGTATCGTTAAATCGATTGAATTTTTTACGACCCATAAACTTCGATATCTGTCGATGTACGGCCGGTGATCGGCGAGCTGTCGCCGGGCAGTTTTTGATTTTTCGCTTCGTAATTGCCTTTCATTTCCGTGCTCGCCGTGGCGTGCGATCGAACGCACTGAATTTGCCGTCGAAAACTGTTTTCGGGCAGTGCGTTTAGAAGCAGTTGCAATTTCGGTAATGCTGTGAGCATTACGGTTGAAATTTTCAGCGTCGCGGCAACTGGTTTAATGCATCTGCCTGGAATTGTGGAGTGAAAAATTTCAAGCGACAGATGTACGTTTCGCGTGATTTTACCGGCCGAGAGAAATTAAATAAATTCATTTTGGGGACGAATGTGTTGTAGCCGTTGGATTTAATACGTATTAAAGGTGTCCAGAGTAATTTGGATGTCTCTGTTTGCAACAAAGTAGGCGAATCAGGTTTTAATTAAAACCGAATAATTTACGTTTCGTTAAAGACTTCGAGAAATATGGAGTATTTGGGAAAATTTTGTAATACTTTTTTTTACGTATTAATGTAACCGTAATGTATTGCAATTATGTATTTTTTTTATACAATTAGATAATTACAAATTAATACGATCAATTTACCTATGTTGTATAAGATAACGTGTAAACCTTTTATATATTAAAAAATAACTCTTGTATATCTAAGTATTAATGTTTAGATCCCTGTGTGAGGTAATTTGGATCCTCCATATTTGAATATTTACTCATTTTTCATTATCCTTTGCAATTTTTAGAGTTCAAAATTTATTCTTCATTATTAACCAAAATTCTTTTAATATTGAAAAATACTTGATAAAAATATCCAAAACAGATCTGTGTCATTTTAAACACTTTGCTCAAAGTATTTAAGCTAAATTTCAGAGAAATCCATGAAAGATCCTGGTGACCTCATTTCGGTCGTTAAAGCTTCGATATCTAAAAATTAAACATTTTTTTTTTTTAATTCAGTGACATCAATAAACCGTGGCAACTAGAAATTTGCTATTTAAAAAGTGTAATATTTATTAATAATTATACGACAATTAAAAAAAGGTGATTAATTCGGAAAACATTAACTTAATCAAGCTTCGTATGAGAAGAGAAAAAAGAGGATGTTGAACGTGTTTACGTGTACATAGAAGTCAACGTACTATGCTTGATTAGTTGAAACAAGTTTTGAATGTTTTTTGTGAAACTAATAAAAGATTATGCGTGTACGAGTATTTTAAAATACGACGTCCACTTGTGTATATGGGTTTAGTGGCCATAATGTAATTGGACTTTACGAAAGGCCAGTGTCATTAACCGCTTTTAACGGTATTAACATCTCTCGCATGGGACGTTTCATTTTTCTACTCTTACATAAAATTCCCTTAAGCATTGAGAAAGGTCAAGATTAATTACAATTTAATTCGCTGAATGAATTACGGATATAATATAACACTTTTTCGCGGCAGCTAGGTCGTACGAGCAGACAGTTTAATGATACGAGTTGATAGCTCTTTGATCAAGCAAAAAGCTGTAACGTTTTTTTTCTTTTCTTTTTTATCTTCTAATAATTACATATTAGAGCAATAGTCAGGATAACAGGTATTAAAATAATACAGACATCAACGATTTAAGTATTGAAATTATAATATGGAATCACTTTTAACGAGCTTCATCGAATTACCAGATTAGTTCAACTGCTGTTAAATACTAAGGATACTCATTTATGCTAAAATACTATAAAAACTTGTCAAGATCTAAGGAAATTATTATATTGCACGACTTTTCCCGAGTAATCATCTATTTTTATGTTTCATCGATGAACTTTTTAACGCTCGTTCAAACGTAGTCGAGGTGCTAACTCGTTTCATTTCTTTTGATATTTAATTAGAAGAACGTAATCTTGTGTTCGATTTAGAGGTCTTGAAGTGATATGCGATTAACATTAATTAATGAGAATTAATTTATCAGCGAGAAGTCTTCATTTTTGTAAAGTGTAGTTAGATTAAGTCTTTTTACGAATAACTGAAGAAAATTTAATGTGTACAGCAATTGAATTTTGGTTTCAATGTGAGTATAAATATGTCACGTTTATATCGTCGTTTGATATTAATTTAACAGCTAGAATAGTTAAGTACGAACGTTTAATAAATATAGTTACGATTAAATTGGGAGCTAATAGATTAAATGGTTATTTTAACATATATATGAAAATTATTAACTTAATTAGATTCACAGTAATAATTTCTTCAAACTATATTATATAAAAACTATTTTTTGAGTGAGGAATAATAAAACATATTAACATTAAAACTACCAACGATTAAAGTGCACCCATCTACATCAAAGAAATTAAGTAGATATTTGAAGAAATACATAATTCAAGAGAAATCAGTCTTTAACCATATATTTCTCAGAAAATCATGAAAAATACTGAAAAATGCACTATTAAAAATATATAGAATTTCTATAAGACTTTGTTAAAATAAACAATTAACGATTATTCGCAGCGTGAAACGAAAATCCCCAAAAGACCTACTTACTCTCCCATATTCCACCATTTTTAACACCAAAACTACCAACAATTTAAATATGTAATACTTAAGAAAATACACAATACAAAAGAAACAAATATTTATTCACATTCGTTACAGAAAAACATAAAATTCATCAAAATGCACTACTCTAATTAATACAATTCATATAAGAAATTGTAAACAATTTCAACCACTCTCACAATTCTAATATTAACGCTAAAACTACCAAAGCGGTCAAAATAACCGACTTGTAATTTCTCACAAAAATTCTATAAATTTACAACGATTCAATTTAGCGAATTTTTCGCGATTTTCTGTGAAAAAAAAAACGAAAGATTTATTCTCCTCACCTTACCTATTTTTTAGAATACCTATCATTTTTATTTCTTGGGATACAAATAAGTCTACTTTAATCGTCGCTAGATTTAACGTTAACCCCTTGGCTTAGAATTTCTTCAATCTTCATACACATCAGCGACAGTTATTCGCGTCTGTGATACTCTGTCAAACGCAAAGTATCGAAATATTACACGTATTTTATATTCGCTAATTTTCAACATTGTAAATTTAAATTACAGTTAAAGCTAAAATTGAACTCATACATATTCTGTCTTTTTATTGTATTTTATCCAGAATCGGCGCCACGAGTGCGACTCGTGGTTATAGAGCAAAGGGTTAATATTAGCAAACACAAAAAAATATCGCAGATGGTATTCAAAAACCTGGTTCGATAGAACCGAAATCACAACCACTCGCAGCCAACAGTACGCCCGGTTTGTTCCATTTAGACGGATTTCCATGTCGGTTGGTCTTTTTCCTGTCGTCCTATGGGGTCCAGGAAAACCTCCAGCTGAGAAGCAAAGCGTGCGCTCGTGCCACTCAACTCTCTTTCCCTCTTCCTCTTTGTCTCCGCTTTTTGTTTCTTTATTTCCCTCCGATCCCCTTTCGTTCGAGCGTCACGTCTGCACTTCTTTCCACGAGATACATATCCTGGCCCGTTGTTCTCCTTTCTTTTTTTTCTTTTCGCTTTTACTCCTCATAGTACTCTAGCAGACGACTTGGCGCGCGCCATTTTATGTCTTCGAGAAGTTACGGGCTTCCCTGAAACTCTCGAGAGTTTCTCGCTCACTTCGGCTTTCAAATCGTCGAAAAAGAGGGATGGCCGGTCGTTTCGCTTAGCATAGCGTTATAATTTCGTCCTGGGATCGCGGAAACGACTGGTGTAAATTTTTCAATCGTTTTATTCCCCGTATTATCGGCCGAGACGTCAGGAACAGATAATCTGTGCGCACAGGATGGCTTGGACGCGCGCCAACACATTATTCGAGGCAATCTATTCGGTGTACCGCTTTTGTCGCCCCTCGTGAGAAGAGGCTTTCTTAATTGGTCTTTGATGCCGCTTTTTTTTTGGTCCAAGATTGTTTTGATACGGTGGACGTGATGGGTTTTATGGAGATATAAGATCTTGTTTGGGAGCTGGTTGAGAAAGATGGGCTGGTTTTTGCGCGCGTTTCGTAGCTTGGCTGAGATGATTTAGATTTTGCGTGTAGGGGATAGGTGGGATAATATAAGGTGTTTGTTTAGAAAGTATTTAAATTGATGGGAAAATTAATACCAATTCTTTACAAACGAATATTCTTTCGGGGGATAGTAACACTAGATTTACGGAACCCGTCGATTTGACGGATTTCAAGTTTCGCGCTTAATATTAACAAGTACACGCGGGGAAAGTGTACATTCAAAATGAAATTTATATAGAAAAATGTGCTAAATATTCCTCCAGTGACAACAATTTGTTAATTTAAAATAAAATTAACTAATATTGTTGAAACAAAACTGTGTTTTAACGTACCCATCGAAACGATCCAGTTATGGTTTCGTAAATCTAGTGTTAAATATTAACCCTTTCGGTACGATGCTCTCAGAATTGAAAGAGCTATGGGTATACCGATCGGTACCATTTTTCTTGATATAAGAAAAATATACGTAGAAAAATTTAGATATATTGTTTAACGAATGATGGCAGATCAGATGTAAATGAAAATATAAATAATTTTATGATACAGAAAACGTCTACGCACGCTTTTATCAGATGATTACTTAACTTTTAAAGACGTATATATACGCTCTTCGTAACGAAAGGGTTAATGCTGGAACCATGAAAGTTAAAATGACCCATCCGTAATTTTTTATGGAGGTTTTATAAATTTTCTGTGATACACTTTTGAGGATTTTCCGTAAGTTTATGCGTTAAGAATGTAGGTAAAGGTTTGTCTCACAGGGATTATATATTTTTTTGTATACATTTCATTTTGATTTCTTTAGTATAAATAAGTATGTTTTGATTATAGTTCTAGTTCTAAAGACTTAAATATTACAGATAAAAAAGTATATATGTACCGTTCTATGATAATTTTATTCGCAGTAATTGAATATAAAAAAGTAATTTAATTTTCAGAACTTTTCAGAGTATGGTATTTTTCAAATCAGTGCTCAAGTATTTTTACAAATACCTATGATCTTAATTTCTTTGTTTACAAAAAGTTACAAACAGTTTACAAAAAGTTCTAGGATTAATAAAATTTTATTTATGACAAAACACCAAAACAAACAAGTATTTAAAAATTTTATATTATTCCTCGGACTCGACTTAACCATTAATGTTAAAAAAATTATAAAATATCGTTAAACATTAGTTACAAGATACCATTACATTAAAATGCATATTTAACTTCAATTAATACCTTAAATCAACAGCAATAGTTAAATACATAATTACAATTAACATCGTTCAAGCTACCAAAACGCCGTTGAAGGAGCACCATAAACTACCCTTCCCGAAACATAATTAAATACCTCAAATACAATACCAACCAAACTATATTGAACCTTATTTAACCCTCTGTGGGATCGTGTGACTTACAACTTACAAACCGATGTATCTATATTTTAAAAAATTAATTTTCTTTAGTTATCGCTGCACTATTAACCCTTTGCACTCCATTGGCGCCGCTATGGCGATATGCATAATTTTCTTCGGAGATTAAGTTTTAAATTAAATTCTGTATCTTTGTTAATTCAAATACTTCTTTTGTTTTAAAATTAACTAAATTGATTGAACGAATAAAAAATCGTAAACATTTATAATTTTCTTCTTTTGCTTCAAAAAGAACACTAAGTTTTTACAGTAGTCGTTTGAAACTTAAAAAACTTCGAGAGTGCAAAGGGTTAAATTTGATGACCGTATTACTGTAACGACACCACGAAAGTTACCATTAGACTAGGTTAACATTAGAACTACCGGCGATTAAAGTAGAGCTATTTGTAGCAAAGAAATAAAAATGATAGGTATTTCGAAAAATACCTATAATAAGGGTAACGATTCTTTATGCATATTTTTTACAAAAAATTGCGGAAAATCCTCAAATATTCATTATTGTAAATTTCTAAAATTTCTATAAGAAATTATGAACAAGTCATTTTGTTCGGTAGTTTTAGTGTTAAACTACATCCGGCCAAAGCTTAACCCTCTATGGGACCGCTTGACTTAAAAGTTACAAACTGATGTATCTGTATTTCAAAAAATTAATTTTCTTTAGTTATCGCTGCACTATTAACACTAGATTTACGGGCCTCGATTGAATCATTTCGATGGGTACATTAGAGCACAGTTTTTTTTGAAACGATATTAGTTAGTTTTGTTTTAAATTAAAAAATGATTGCCACCAGAGGAATATTTAGTACATTTTCTGTATATAAATTTCATTTTTAACGTACATTTTCCGCACATATACTTGTTAATCTTAAGCGCGAAGTTTGAAATCCTTGAAATTGACGGGTTCCGTGAATCCAGTGTTAAATTTGATTACTGTATTACTGTAGCGACACCAAGATTCCTCTACGGTAATTATTACTTAAAACATTTTCAACTCAAAGCGAAAAACTGTAATCGATCGAAATTTTTTCTCCGATAAGCAGACAAAATTCGGTCTACAGAGGGTTGAAATGCAATGAACTCAGTAAACAAAATTAAGAAAAGAAAACAAAAAGAAAAAAAATACAGCCCGTATATTGGCCAGTTAATTCTGTTTTCGCTTCCCTGAAAACACGTACGTCAGAAATCAGCTGATCCCTATTCACGATACCGTCGAGCGCGCGCAGCGCCACGTGCGCAGCCGCGGCAGCGATACGAACTACTTTCCACCTCCTACGTTCGCTAAGCAGGGATTCCTTTCGTGCAGTCCGGTTTCGATGTTCCTGCGCGACGGTACGAAACGATCGAGGTGCTCCGGTGTCCGAGTCGTGTTGCGAACCGTGTTTTAACAGTTTAATGCGCGCGTGAAACGAGTGTCACGGGACGAAAAGTTAGTGGAAACAGTGCGTGGAACGTACACAACGCTGGAGACCAGTGCGTGGCAGACGGGCCGAGAAAAGACCGGTAACGTATCCCACGCGCATACGAAGTCGCGTCCGCGCGAGTCCGTTGAAATCGAAAACGGTGACAATCGGGTTCACGGTATCGCGTTCGCGTTTCCCGTTCTTGCTCCGAAACGCGGTGGTTCCTATCTGTGTGAGCGGCCGGTTACAGATACCGGAGCGTAGATTAGGCAGATTAGATTTCGTGTGGGTGCCGGTGCACGGCGATCGACGAGAGCCCTGTTGTTTACGCAGCCGATCA
>SMSQ01014638.1:1014-76512 GCA_019453375.1 Ctenoplectra terminalis
AACAAAAACGTAGTTGTGCTGCTAATGACCACATAAACGTGCAATTATGCACCTTTCGATGAGAAAAACGAACACAAAAGCGGGACGCAAAGGCGTTAAAGACCCTGAAGCGTAAGCTGTGTCCTTTTTGGAGAATGGATTGCAGCGTTGCATGTGGTTTAAATCAGAAAGCTGAACCTAAGTTAATGATAAATCAGTGAATGAAAATTTGTAAACGGTGCTAGCACGATCTGTTCGATTATGAAATTCAGAGAGAAAAAAATTGTTTGGTTAAATAATTGAATTAATGGAATGGTTTCTTGCGAGGAAACAGCTCGAAGTTTTCTTTAATATCAATATAAGAGACGATTATAAAATTTGTTTGTGTTCGAGAAAAATGTTTCCCCTACTGGGTTGACTACTAGCACCACTGTGTAATGTGACAAAGTCGATCTGATGATTCTGAATGCTGGAAGGTGGTCTTTTCTTTTATTGTTTTTTTTTTATGAAGTCAATGTATTTATGATTAATATTCCATGTTGCGAGAACGATTTCGTCTAAAAAGCGAACAGCAGAAAATCTGAATTGCAATTATGATCCCAGTCCTATGAAACGAATGCAGCGGTTTGAAAAATTAAGAAAATTTGTCCACCGCAAACCTTGAGATGGGTAACAGGATTTCTTTTCTGCGTGTGGATGAAACTAGGGAAGAAAAGCGCGTCCTTGATGAAAAAGATCGGTGTGTTGTTGCCCACCAAGTCCCAGATACCTTCCTCCGTATAGAATTTAACCGCAAATCCACGAGGATCCCTACAAACGAAATGGAACGGAGCGTTATTGAAAACCAAATAAATCCATGGAATTAGAACGTTTCTATTGTTAACGAGAAACGAGTTCCACAGGGAAAAATGTGTTTCCTTCGTGTTTCAATCGAGTGCGGAATAAAAAATTGTGTTACCCATTGAAACACAACAGAAGAAAACACACTATTTTACTTTTGTGTATAAATTTTACCACTGTTCGTTGATAAATTATTAATCGATGAATTGCCGAAAAATTAGTTGGCCAGTAGGTAAATGATTAAATGGAACACATTTAAAATTTTTATATCAGCAATTTCTGTTTAACCATGACGTAGTCAACACAAATTATTCAAACGAAGTATCGATTCTCTTGTTATTATTATTGGTTGTATTTTGTGTATCTGAAATCATACATGAATTGCGGCCTCGAAACGTTTCAATGATAATAAAGATATAAAGTTCATTTGCTGTTCCAGCATAAAATTTCCAGAATAAAATATTAAAATTACATTCTGTCTGCAATTTTTATGGCGCTCCTGCGTTATACTGTGCGCATGCCAACATGAATATTCATCGAAACAGTATCTCTAAAACTTATCGAATGGAACTATTAAATGGTTCAATTTCAACCGGCGATCGTATCCGTCACAAATCCATGTATTTTATTTGATTATTCCGTACACATGAACAAATGCGACGCTCAAAATTATTTTTTCTCATAAAATTGAAAAATAAATAAGGAATAGGGACGTGACATTTTTGCTCGCATAAAAATTATTGAGTAATGAAACAGAAGGTGGGAGGACATAACGGAAGGAAAAATATTTCATTTGAAAAATATATGTTTAATTTTACATTACATATTTTATTTTTTGGTAACAAAATGCTGAAAATGCACTTTACAAACGCCTACCGATGAGCAATCCGTCACGCATCGACCATTTTTTACGAAAATTTATCAAAAGATTTAAATAAGAAATTATATATTGTTTGATACCGACATTATGGAATACAAAATAACACGAAAACTGAATTTTTGTGAATAGAGATATTATTACTAATTTTATCCGTCATAGTATTTCTCATCTCGTTTGAATTTCAATATGACAATCATTAATATGCTTTGAACAATCTTCACGAATATTTCAAATTAAATTTTTCACTGAAATTATGAATCTAACTAATGATTAATTTTGCACGTGTACGAGCGTGTATAATGATGAATTATACAGGCCAGAAAATTGAAAATATTATGAGAAAGGAAGGAAAATATATTTCCACGTAACGTTCCGCGTATGAAAAACTGATAAGATCCAGAATGCATTTTTCATTCGTCTTCTCGGAGTTATTATTTTAAATTGCATCTTCGTGTGAAACAAATAATTAAACACGTCACTGTTTAATATTTAATTTAATACTGCTTAATATCCATAGGTGCAACAAAGTATATTTACAATATATATAAAATACATGTTACAATACGGAGAGTCGACCAAAATCGGCGTGGCGTTTAACGTGTTAACACATCTTGCGCGGGAAGCGACTAAAGTCGTTTTTCACGGATTATTGATGGATTATTGTTATCGATGGGTTTTTGTGATGTTTTCACGATAAGATCAGATAGACATGCGTTGGAAAAATACAAAAGGTGCTTTGCAAGAATGAATTCCTATGAATTCGGTAAGACTTTGGCGGCAGAGTGCCCGCGCAAGATGTGTTAATAAAGAGTCCGTATGAAATAAAAAATTCATATGTAAAATTAATTCTACGATTAATAAATTATATTTACACTGAAACAACCAATGAAACAATCTTCGCATTGATTCACAAAATATTGTACGTTCGCAATTACTTTACAGTATCCGCCTAGCCAGACTCGCCGACAACGGTGGAGAATCTCACAGTGATGAGCGTTCGTTTTCCGATGTTGGCGAAAACCTTTGCCTTAGAGTATCTCGTAACGTCGTGGGTAACTTCGAAATAACCGAACGCACCTGCAGCCAAGCGAAAAGAAAAAAAGGATAACGCTTTGGTAAAGTGTTCAGTTATGGCTTTTATGCGAGTTGTTCCAACATTCGG
This sequence comes from Ctenoplectra terminalis, assembly GCA_019453375.1. Classification (NCBI taxonomy): domain Eukaryota; kingdom Metazoa; phylum Arthropoda; class Insecta; order Hymenoptera; family Apidae; genus Ctenoplectra; species Ctenoplectra terminalis. Next base: position 3,876 of record SMSQ01014638.1, read on the forward strand.
AACGCTTTATGGATATTTTCTATGCGCATATGTAACTTCTAGCACGACTTCTTAGTTTTCGTGTTTTTATTGTTTGTTTTTTATTCTGTTCTAATTTTTTTTCTTCGCGATATGTCCGTGCTGTCTTGGAAACTTGGAGAGTAGTGTGCTTCCTCAGATGCGGAGATACGAAGGGTTGCAAGTATGGCGATGAAAATAGAAATGTAAACGGAGAATGGTAAGGTAATAATTATTAGGTTGGGCAGGTAATTTATTGAAATATTGCAGGGAATTTCAAGAATGCTAATTGGTGATTATTAATATTGGTTATATATTTGGAAAACGGTGTGGAAAATCGATACGTTTGTTACTATACGAATTGAAATAACTGAAGCGTTTTCTTGAGTCGTATTAATCTGTATTGCATTGGAAAGAGCTCCAATTTTATCTCGAATTTAAGAATGGGTAAGTGAAACATACAAGAAATATTTAATAATATGATTGGAACGTGACGAATCAACGTACCAGCTCCTTTAGCGTGCACCACACGCTCCGGAATCCTTTCTCTGATGAAATGCGACATTTCGTCCAAATAGACGAAATCTTGGAGCAACATGGGGCGTATAAATATATTTATTTGTTTCTTGTTAGGCTCCTCTTGTTAAATACAATTTAACTATTTACTAGATTAATTGTTGCCCATTTACAACACTGAGTTGGCTTAGTCGGTACAGGATAATCTTGTTTGGTATTTAAGTAAATATTTCTCTGCATTGCACAGTTATATATTTTATTTGATCTTGTTTCTCGGTAAACAATATTTTTTAACACATCAAGGTATACTTTTTCCCTGAAACCAATATTTCAAAATATCTCGTACATATTCATTAAAAATAAACCAGGTAAAAATAAATAAAGAGGCAGTGAAAGATCTATGTAAAATAAAATAATTGGAATAAAAATACCAATAATTTTGTTTCATTCATCCACGATATCACTGCGGTACTGAAACCTTCCTTAAATTCCCTCTTCTTAATCCTTTTATTAAAAAAATATTTCCTCTGCACAGAATGTAAAATACATAAAAAAAAATATATATATCAATTTCACCTTCAAAAGATCGAGCAACCTATGAATAACGACGGAGAAAACTCGGTAATACTACTTTTTGAATAGAAAAGGATCGGTTAGGAAAAAGGTGAAAGACCGTGAACGAACGAAAGAGAGACAGACAGAAACAGGAAGCGGTGGGTGAAAGAGCTCGAAGAAGAGAACACGACTGAAAAACCAATATGCCTTGTGCTTCGGTGTGCAATTAAAGGGTCGAGAGAGTTTACTGTCGATATTTTTCGACCAGCAATTATTGGAATCTTTTTTCTCCTCCCCCACTTTCTGATATATAGCCATGGTATAACCGGATCGGACTCACCGACCATGATAGTCCTGCAGGACTCTTCTGAATGAAGAGCCCTTCAAGAGCGGACAAATGCGGCCACTATATGCACTTATGGTTCTTTCCACGCTTTCATTAAAAATTGGACTCCACTCTCCAAAGCACCTTCTCCTCTCTTTTCCCATTTCCCACTCTATTTCTATCTATTTCCTTTCAACCGTCCACGCTATCTTCGTCCCTCTTCTCGTCTATTCTTCCATCGGTCCGGCCAACTCGACTCTCTTTTTCCTCTCTATCCTTTTTTTTGCCACTTCTCGTGCTCATGTAGATCGCCAGGATATAGCTCGATGTCAGTCATATTCGTGGCTGGCTTTTCATCTTTGTTCGCTCGCCGGGCCCCGGTCGTGTTCGTTGAAAATTATTTCCTCCGGTATTCCGCGCGGGCATTTCGGCCTCTTCAGCCGGAATTCGGATAGCCGAATGGTCGCGCTGAATCGCGAATAACCGCGTATACCGAACCAAACTCTCTTCGCATTGAAACCGTTCGTTTTTTGCGTTAAATTGTCCGCGGTCGATCGTGGCCCTTATCAAGCATTTTTTTCTTTTTTTTGGGTGCTTCAAGAAGACTTTTTTTTGCGATTCAAATTGTTATTGTTCGTGATTATCGTTTCTTCCGGATTTGTCGATCATTGGAGTGACTGGAACTCTGATTGGTTGTTAGATTTCTTGAAGGTTAAAATATTGGTGGCGAATAAAAGTATATAATTATGAAATTAATTTTGTGGAGAGATTATGGTTAAATGATTTAAGTACCATAAATATTCTTCCAATTGTTTTTTCTTTTTTCTTTGTTTTCTATTGACGAGAGTTCGAATTGCAAGAGTAATTTATTAAATTATAGGTAGAGTAATTGTCACGATTGTTATGAATGGAAAATATTTGCATTAAATGTCTTGGTGGTAAAGAAAATTTGTTGCGTTTACAAATACAACTAACGAGACGCGTTCGAATAGAAATAACCTTTTCGATGATTTTTTTTTCCTTCCCATGCTTCGTGAATTTCGTGGTATTGTAATTGATTTAGTTGATAAATGAAACGCAACCAAGCGCGAAGCTTGTTTATATTTTTATTCCTGTATAAATTCTTTTCACGCGTTAAAAGGAACTTTATAATAAACAAGCTTAAAGGTATTTCCTTTGAAAAGGAAGAAAAAAAGAATTCTTCGACACTACTTCCAACGGTGCTATTATATTTTCTAACGTGTACCGAGCGTGTACGCGAGATTCTATGGGTTTATTTTCTTAACAATATCATCTCCAGCGAATGGAGAAACGTTTAATATTATCAGGAAGCGAGCGGAATAATATGAAACGCTTCACGCAATTCGCCAACTCCGAAGTGTGTTGTTTCGTAATTTATGGAACGTTTTTAACGACGAGTGTAGAAATTAAATGTAAGCTGCAAGAATGTAATGTTTTTAAATTACTGAAATTATAAACACGAATTACGACTGCAGACAACGTTAACAGCTTTCTATATCGTAAATTTTTTATTTCGATCTAAATTTGCAAAGGAAAATACACGTGGTATTTTTATTTCAATTTTCATTTACAAAAACGTTAATTTCTATTAAATAACGAAGCAAAAGTATATTATTGTTTTATCGATTCATTGGATACAATTTTTCATTTCGATCGAACATTTAATTTTCTCTTTACGTTAACTTCGTTATTTTAAATAACAGGTTTCACACGTATCGAGTTCTCTAATTTTAATTCTTAAAAAAATACAAAACGTAGCTCACGGTTTGATCGTTTCGAAAATGCCTTTTAACGTTGTGTATCTACAAAAACGAGAGCAATTTTTGCAAAAACGTATACATTCAATAAACAACGAAAAAAACGTAGCTGCGAGTCAGAGACTGCGTGCCGAAACGAACAACAAATCCTTAATGAAATTTTGCATCCAATTTATAACGTGCCGCAATTTCTGGTGGCCTCGATCGTTCGCTGAAAATTCGTTGGTTTTCGTTGCGTTGAATTTCCGGCACGCAGCTTCGTTCGCCAACGAAGAGATGTCTCCACGTACTAATGTGTCTCGCTGTTCTTACTTTCTTCGAAACAAAGTTCTTTTATTCAACTTTTCTACGATGCTTCGGTCATTTTTCACTCGTTTCTTTTCGTTAAACAACTTTTTAACTCTGAGAAAAATCTAAAGAAGCTGTTGTTAATATGAATTTTTTTTTTCTTTCGGTTTTATACTAAAAATATGATTTTCTCAAAATTAGGAGCTTTTTTTTTACTGAAACGAGAGCTCGATTGGATGGAAAAAAATCTGGACAGAAGCAGGGTTTATTGAAATAACTGAAACTTCCAACTTGGTTCCTTCGGATATACCTTTTTTTTAACCCTCTATAGCCCCAATTTTGTCTGCTTATTGGAGAAAAAAATTACGATTGATTCCAGTTTTTCGCTTTAATTTGAAAATGTTTTAATTAATAATTACCGTAGATGGATCGTGGCGTCGATACAGTAATACAGTAATCAAATTTAATAGTTCAGCGATAACTATAAAACAAAATAAACAAAATAAATTTTTTCAAATATAGATACATCAGTTTGTAACTTTTAAGTCATACGGGTCCATAGAGGGTTAATTAGAAAGTAAAGTAAAACGTAATAAGTAAAGTAATCCTTAAAGATGGCTTTCCTATTCCTTTAAATGTAAAAAATAAAAAAATATTCAAATTTGTTCAAAGAAGTTAACCCTTTGAACTCCGTAGGCGCCGCTATTGTGCCAGTGCTATCAGTGCACTAACTACGTAGGCGCCGCTATTGCGCCATATGCTTTCATTGCACTAACTCCGTCAAGAGCCCTTATCGGCTCTTATATTACAAAATATAAATATGAAATTGTATTTCTTTTATCACGAACTACATTAATTAAATAAATAAATTTATAACAGATCTTTTTTTTAGTAAAACAGAAGTTCATTTTTCAGATGCTCCAACGCAAAAATGTCACGGAGTTGCTGCACTCTTGAGTAAAAAAACGCTCGGAGTGCAAAGGGTTAAGTTTTGTAAATAATAACGTAAAGTTAGACTAAAGTTTCAAAACTTATTTGAGAATCTAACGTTATATCGTACCACGCTCTTTATCGATACCAATTTTAATCAATAATCCAAACGATCCTGTTATTCAAATTTTATATCTCTCTGGCCGTCAGTATCCACAACAAATTTCACTAAAAATCATCCCTTTTCTCGAATAATAGTAACGATGCATTACGATCACGCGTTCGAACAGATGACGTATAGTCGAAAGGATTAAATTCGGTTTCAAGCGCGTGATTACAGCGTTCCATTTCGAAGGGCCAATTGGACGGCGATACAACCGCATTCACGGCCGTGAAAATCACCAAATCACAGGTTGTTAATGAAACGTAATCACCGATTACAAGACTGGAGTTGGCAATTTACATGGTTCGCCGTCTTTCAACGCGGTGTCATTTATAAAACATATATTTTCGCATTTTTGAATCACCGATTTTCCATTGCTCAGATCGTTGGATCGAACACGGTTCGATCGATTTGGCCTTGAGTATCGAATAACCAGCAATTGCTCCTGTCGCTTCTTGAAAAAGAAAGATGACTTCAGACCTTGCGCAAGCTAATAACCAAGGATCCTCGATCCCATGAAAGATTCGATTTGTTTCGATTCAATCGGTTGCAACCTTCGATGTTGTTGTGACTTTCCCTTGAACGAGTTAATGACTATGATTGTGTCACTTTGTGTGTATCTGGCGATGCAACATTGTTACTTAACAACGAAATATGAAAGTATGGAGTATGAAACATCACGGTTGGAATGTTTCAGTAGGTTAAAGGGGAACTCGTGTTCAGTTCTCAATAATTAACAATGGTAGTACGTGCAGATGAGATATACATTTCATGGAAATTTGAGGCAGCGAGAGTCGAAACATGTTTGATCAATGTTCAACCCTGTTTACACGCTCATTCGGTAATTTATAACACCGATATCGGCACTAATTCGAGTCAACGATAGAAAATTAAAGTTTAATCATGTATTTTTACGAAGTTTTTGCGAAGCAAATATTTTCGTTGAATATAAATTGAATAAAAATTTACGGTCCATGATAAGTATCAAATATCGGAGCTTTTTTTTTTAAAAAGAACCACTGAAAAAGGTTTCAGAACTCAATTTTAATATCATTCCAAATAACTCCAAACGTTGCATTGTAATTTGATCGTTATTATTTGTAAATGTAAAATTTTTTTTAATTCATGTTGCACTTTATTCCGTTTGACTCGGTAAGGAGATTATGTCAATGTTTCGTGTAATATCAATAAGAATGACAATTTGTGAAATTAAGGATGTAATCGATGGTGTAACGATCGTAAAGGATTACTCCACTGTACATTTCACAGAAATGTAATAGCGCGCGTTGATCAGTTGGTTGATTATACGTAATTATCTGTTTAACCTTCTAATGGACAATTTAACATCCCTTCGCGAGACTTAATTGCCTCTGATTAAGTATCGAATCTTTGCAAAACGAAACGTGCTCGTTGAGAATATGTTCCGTTCACCTGCTGCGAATTAATTAAGTGAAAATAATTTGAATGTTTATTTCAGAACGCAATAAAGTAATTAAACGTGTATTTACCGGGAAATAAAATTTTAATCATTCTTCTGTTTCTTTGTAGCAACAGATGCACGAAATTACGTGAATACTTCGCGTAGCGTAGTTAAAAAAAACCTGTATAACATTTATCTTCACCGTTTCACGCTTTTCATCTATTTTTATAATGCTCTAAAAATGTTTCAAACAGAAGCATTAATTTTTGTTACAAAACAATTACAGTATTAAATCTTTTGTGCTTTAAAAAATTTAAAATTCGCTATTTAATTTCTACATTAAAAAAGATTTAAAGATACTTGGAAAATTTCTTACAAACGCCCTGCTGACAATTAATATTTCAAAATATCCCTGTTTTCAATCACAAGCAAAAATATGCGTTCATCCGATAGATATTTAATCATTTTACAAATCCTCGTAGCTGTCCATTAAAATCGATAATTATGGTTCGAAAAATTTTTTAAAGTTAAAAAAAATTGTAAAAATCTCAAACAAACAACATATTCATCCCAACACGACGAATCGCTAATACCATTAATGCTTACAGCTTTTACTATCGAAGCTCGAACGATTGGCGATCGTGGTAGTCGACTGGTAGTCAGACTGGCCGACCGAAATCCCGCGTATTAACTCGGCCATGTTGTTTCTCCGACTCGCGAATTAGCAATTTACCTCGGTCGAGTACTCCCGGCAAGCCGATCGTCCTCCTCTCGGCCCAGGATAAACGCAATTTGCTCGAACGGAGACTAATACAAGAGTTAGTAGACAGCCGGTGCTGTGGGTCACGACGTAATCCGATTTCCTGAGCGTTAATTCGCGTACCGACCGTACCGACCTGTACTCCTGTGCTTGCATTATTTCCAAACCGGTCACTCGTTTCGAGGACACGAGCGGCAACCGCTCGCCTGCGCGATTGTCTTGATGCCACGCTTCGACAGGACTACTTTGCGTAATAGTGAAGATAACTACCCTCGAGTTTTGGAGAAACTTAAAATTGAAAAAAATAATTGGGGGCGAGGAAGAGTCACTTGTGAAAGTTTGTAGATGATATCGAATACGATTAGATACGTGATAGCGACTCTGGATAGATACGATAACGACTCTTTTGCCATTAACACTTTAACGGCCGCACGTCTACGCGTTGAAACGTCGCCAGGGGCCGGCAGTATTTTTGAAGAATTAATTTTAAAGAACTTTATTAAATTCACGACGAGCGCCGTTCATTTGCTCCATAATTTACGCGGTACACTACTGTAGTTTAAAATAAAAAATAAAAAGTAGGCAATAATTAGCTAAAATCAAAGACGTGGCGATGAAATACGAAGCCAACAGCAATATCCACACTTGTTTACATTCATAAATTATCACACAAAGAGTGTGGTACTGGCCAACAACCTTCGGCGGTAGCATCACACACATGTTGTGTGAGCGGTCGTTAACGGTTGTTCCGGCTATCAGACACGTGTTGTGCGAGCGGTCGTTAAAGTGTTAAAGGGATATATGATGTGGCGGCCCTCCTACACTCCGCCACCGGAGGAACCTATAAGACCGACTTTCCCGCAAGTCCTCGAAAGCAGTACGATTAGTACTTATACCGATCCCTCTCCTAACTTCAACATCCCCGCGTCTAAGGCACGGGCCTGCTAGGATGACTTACTGACGAGTCCACTAGCAGGCCCCGGACGAAACGCTTCCCATCCTTTTCCTTCCATATTTCACCCGCCACGAAAATGAGATCGGTATAGTTTTAAAAAATTATCATTGGGACAGGTATGCTCCGTAATATGCTCGAATCTGAAATTAGAACTATTTTTTATTTTTATATATGAAATGAAACGTTTCGGAAATTCTGAAGCTAATTAATTGAAACAGGAAATTTGAAAACTAAAAATATTTGTTCCATGGTTATGGTTTCTGCTGAGTTCAGTTAGGATTGATTGGAGTTTAAATTAATTTATAGGTGGAAGAAGAAAAGACTTTCTGTGAAATATTGATATTACGGGATATGGATTGTTTAAGATATAGGTAATTTTTAGATTAAGTAAAATTGGTTTTATTTTTAATGTTCGTAAATATTTAAGAATATAGATTACGTTAAATTATGAACAATTCTTTGCTAGATTAATCTTTTATAAATCGTGTTTCGCGAGAACTTTCTGATGCGAATCTGAAGTTCGGAGCGATGGTTAATTAAATTGATGGTTTTCTGATTGATCGTGGAGAACATATTCACTGCCGGTTTGATTACTTCAATTGAATATACGTATTTGCCTAGTTTGATCGATTTAATTAGTTAATGTTGTTACAGAAGTAAGCATATGGAGTTTGTTGTATGCCTTGCATCTACTTGCTGCAGAAATATTTATTTTTATACTGTACGCGGAGCAGGTGATCATTTTGTATACTGTGAAATAATTATTCTTAAAAAAATGGTTCTAACAATGAAGCAATTGTAAAGGAGAAAGAAGAGGAAGGAATAAAAACAGATTCTATTATTCTGAAATAAAGAATAGTACTTTATCTAATAACGATAAAAATACAATAATTTTCTTTGCCCTTTTGAAACGCTTTATTTGCTTACTAATTATACATTGTGTATCTCGTGTCACACGAAAATATTCATCAATCTTCGACATAAAAATACTAACTAAAATACAAACAAGCCTTGACTTTTGCAAAAACAAACCTAAAAAACAAACTTCATTGATTACAATCTCCAAGTTAAAAACAAAAAAAAATTGTGTACATATTATAAATTACATTTAAAGTTTCGTGCATACTAAAACGTAAAATTAAAAATGACTATTTGGAAACCTCCGCAAACGAGGATTGCGTTAAACGTGTAACGCGTGAACATTGTTTTACGATGGATGCTCTAAGCATAGAAACATCTGTGATTTATATGAAAAATTTAAGAAAAAGCAACATATTAACTAATTTCTTCTTATCTTATATTAATATATAAGCTACATTTTAGGTACATTTTTAGTACATTTCAAGGACGCTCTAACCCGAACATGCGAGTGAGACCGTCCACTTGCAATATTGGTATTTCTCGATTAAAAAAACAAATAAATATTTTAACATGTCGCGAAGTTTGATTTCTATATATTCTAAATTACTTATACGCTGCTTTAATTTACCCAAAACAACAAAAATATAAGAAACCAACAATGCGATGGCTTCTTTTCAAAAGATGGTCCAATTATCCCTGACTTACCCTAAATATTGAATAATAAATAAATTTGTTAAATAGAATCTACATCAGCATTCCGTTCAAAGCGTTCTTTTTAAAGCGCCAATGATTGCGCAAATCGTGGCCATAGAGGATCATTACGGTCAACGACTAGTTGGGGAGCCAACAAACGTCGTTTGGAGATAATCTTTGTCCTGTTACTACTTGCCACGTCGCGTTTCCTACCGCTGTATAGGTGCGGTAACGTTGTACCGTGGCACGTATTTGGCTTACAACGATTACGAGAGCATCATAGCGAGCCCGTTCAATCAATCAGCTGTTTAGGTATTAGCGTTTCCTGGCACGTACCAAGTGGCAATGCATTCAGTTAGCTCCCGTTGGCTGGCATTCCGCAGGTCGGTCTCGTCTTTGCCATATTCGCACTCCCATGTTTTACTCTTCGCGCCAGATTCGCGGAACCGGAGCGTTAAAGGCGCTTTCGAGCCGATCGATTCGATTTGTTTGTATAACATGATATTTCTGTAACGAAATTTCGCTCCAACACGGTTATCACGGCACTATTTAACATTGATGCGACGGTGCATGCGAGATTGATGCTTCGAATAGGGGAAATTGAACGAAAATATTTTTTCGTTTTCGTATCAATTTTATTCGGTCGAAATCATTTTTATTAGCACGTATGCTTGCCTCCACGGGAAACTATTTGGTTTATTAACATATTTGTGTAACTGTGATACTTTTCGATAAAACGAATATTTTGAAGGTAATTTTTAACACTTTTTCAATATACAGATTTCTTGTCTCTTACAGAATTATTCAAATTTATTGTTAATTAAAGATTTCTCGGATGCAGGGCTGGTGGGTGTGAACTGTTGGATCTTGAAATTTTAACCCTTCGCTGTCGAAAGCCGGAATATTCCTGGTACGATGGATTTATTAAATATTACCATCGAAGGCGGATGTCGAGATGTATGAAATTTAGCTATTTTTTTCTAAAAAATTCATTGGTATTTTTATTTCATGATTTTCTTATGCCAAACGTTTATCAGATATTTACTGATTGTATAAAAATCATTTGAAATTGGTATGGAAACGAGAGTAATTTGAATTTCTTTCGACTTCAACCTCAAACGATTAACTCATACGCGACACTGAACGAAGTCCCATTTTGGTTAAGCTGCTCACGTTCTGATCGGACAATGTTGAACGTGAGCGAAGCGTCGTTACAGGTGTCATCATTACGACGTGTCGCAGTATTAGAAATCGTGGTTGCATTGTTAGAAATCGTTTGCACGATTCGCGGTTGTTTCGCTAGCGAAGCCTCAATTAGCAAATCTGTAGTATCGTTAGCGCAACGTGATAATTGTAGCATTAACGCTGGCAAGTTCGTTTCGTATTGGTATTGTTGCGCAGTAACGTTGAGAATAAAGGAACACGATTTTCGTAATAATACGCACTGCACAGAATCCCGATTAATGTTCTGGGTTAAACAAGAAATTGATGAAGTCAAGACATCGGTACGAGTTTAATTTTAACTAGAAAATGTAACAATGTATTTTTTATAATTTGAAGCATCGATCTAATATTTCATTTATTTTATAATATCATACATAGTTGTTGCAAATTGCACATAATTTCAAACTGTTGTCAATTGAAATGTGATTGTTAATTTTGTATCCAATTAATCTGAGTAGTCTTACGAATTATTTATTGAAGAAAAAGTGATAGAAAAGGACCAAGTAGGTGCAAAACACGTTATATTCAATCTTTTTTATTAATTACTATTAACTTTGAACACAAAGAGGTACGTACTTTTTTTTACCCCTATTTTTGTTATTTTTAACGCACTTGTACCGAAGCACGTGTAGATTTCTTGTTTCTTACAAAATTATTTTTTATTTCTTATTATTATTTACTTATTATTTACTTATTATTTACTTATCAATTATTTACTTTACAAAATAATCACCCAAGTTTGTATCTTACTATTAATAAAAATTAACTTGCAGTTGTCAAGAATTTAGTCCCAGATATTTTCACGATTAACCCTGTTATTCCCCTCGGGTCTACAACTTGTGACCCAAAATGAAGTAAAAATATTTTAAAATTAAAAAAAAAACGTTTTAAGACATACGAATGCGAAATGTAAAAAAGAAACAGCAAGGTTAATCTTCCGGTAATATGTTTAAAGAAACAGTGAAATTTAAGATTCTATATGACGTAAACAATTAGCGAGTGGTAAAATCATTTTATAACAGCAACGTAAACTTATTTTTACGATAAATTTTTTACGATAAATTTTTTACGTATCCGAATACTTATGACCCAGAGTGTACCTCTTCAATCAATTCTGAATTATGCAGTAGCGCATGAAAAATTTCATTGTAACTCAACTAGACAGGCCACTAATTGCTCCCCGTCCTAGTGACTTATATGGCAACGTTCAAGTATTCTCTCACGTTTCGCGCACAATACGTGGAACAGCATAAGCAGCCATTTTTCTAATCAGAATTTATGCCTGCTCGATGGATCAAGGGAGCAATCGTTTGCGTAACGAGACAAGAGATTTATTCGACAGCTACGTGGCGCATGACGGCTCGCAGCAGGGCAAAGTAAGTCAGAATAATCCTCCCCATCCGTTTTCCCGCAATTGATATTCCATTCATAGGGTCCGTGAGACAGGGGTCGTAATAAAGTTGTGTCGCGCGGTTAACCGATTTCCAGTTTAGCTGGCGTACTCGGTTAACCTTATTGGTCGATCAGCGGATTTTACTTTAATAATTAACGAGATTTCATTGTTCTCTGCCTTGTCTGCTTGATTTTGGTAATTAAGCACCCTCTTTAACATCGAATATTTAAAAATTATAATATAATTATTAAACATATTTCGCTTTGTAGATACTATCGCGAAAATGTTTGTGCTAATAAATATTATTTATTTATATTATTCATACTTATCTAAATATTATTTATTAACACAATGAGTGGTGCGTGGGCTATTGACGGTCAATTAGGAGAATATAAATATTATTTTTAATACTTTCTCTCGACACTGTACGTGTTAAATTATACCTGATTAAACTTAAACAAATACACAACGACTAATATTATCGATTATTTAAATAACAATTTAAAAAATACATCGTTAGATTTTTAACGTCCAACAGAAAAGATTTTCAAGAAAAAGCGTGAAAAATGATGCGAATTGAAAAAGAAAAAAATAAAATTCCTATATAATCGAAGTAAGAGGAAATTACAGTGATTTTATTATGCATAGCTTTCCTTTGTATGTAAAAGGTTAGTTCTTGCTTAGTTCTCTAATCAGGTTAAACAAGAATCGGGTTATTCAAAGCTTACTTTCACGAAACACCATTAAATGGAGAAGCAACATTAGGAATTAGAAATTTTATCCTTAACGGATTATCAACGTAATCAACACTGATTCCGTTGTTCCTGTCGTGAAATGGATGTTAATGGCGACACGGATAGACGTTCGATTCGTCAGATATTTTCCATGGAGTTTGCAATTATTACAGTCGTTTTTGATTAGATAAAACGAGATAAAACTGATTTAAGTTTACGAGTTTACTCCGTCCGAGAATTATTGTTAACGATAGAATTTTCAAAGTTGGTTATTAGTTTCGCGTTCAATGAAGAGGCAGACAAAATTGATACGCAGGCAAAAATATGCGTGTCCATATTTTTAATCACTTAAGTATATCAAATTTCGCACTGTATTAAACAAGTTAAAATTTTTTATTGCTCCCTTAATTTAATTTTTTACCCGTCCTGTCCGTAACCAAACATTCCTACGATATTACGCGGTCCTGAATGAATTTAAATTTCAACAAAATTTGATCACTGACGTATATTTCCGTTTCAATTATCTCGCATACCATATTAACCTGATTCACGTTACACGGAATGAATTTCGTCGGAAAGAAAATAAATTGCACGGTACACCGCATCATCGATATAATTAATTGAGCATTTTAATCGAAAACAGTTATCTTACCGCAGCAGAACGATCATTATTCAGAATCCATTTGATGTTGTTTAACAATTTTCATATCGGTTACACGAAACGCCGTGTCTACTGATATTTCTACACGTTCCACACCGATGAATCATTGTTAAAAATGTATAACGAATCGCTATGGAATTTCATAGTAGTACAGCGTTAGGAATACTAAACGTAGCACTGTAATTTTAAGCGAACCTGGGAGCGATTGATCTAGTTGTACGAGATTTTACAAAATAAAACTGCAAATATTGTTGTATTCCGTAGAGCGAACCACAGGGTCGAAACACGTTTACGTGAGTGAGAGATGAAATCATTGGAAGGTATTAGGAAAAACAGGAAAACGGATATCTATTGTTAACCTTCCGTAGCCCGAATTTTATCTGGTTATCGGAGAAATAATTACGATTGATTACAGTTTTTCGCTTTGATTTGAAAATGTTTTAACTAATAATTGCCGTGGATGGATCGTGGTGTCGATACAGTAATACAGTAATCAAATTTAATAGTGCAGTGATAACTATAAAACAAAATAAACAAAATAAATTTTTTAAAATATAGAAATTAATTTTTTAAGATGTACATCAGTTTGTAACTTTTAAGTCACACTGTCCCATAGAGGGTTAACAAAGCAGAGCACGGGTATCTGTTAGTCAGTTAGATATACAACGTTATAAATAAATTGTACTCCTCGATCTCTAAGCTACATAGCTACAAATATATTCGATAAAAAATTAAAAAATAATCATTTTTAAACTTAACTTAGTACAAGCTTACTACAACGCTCCTTTGCGGCTGTAGTACACCGAAGTATGGGTATTGCGCTGGTCGGAATTATTTTTAAGTGGACAGCGCAGTGGTTGCGTTTAACTACGGATTATTTTCTGAAACTCATAATTTTCTTCTTTTTTATTTTATTACAATCGAATTTTGTATAGAAATATTAACGCTTACAGATATATCCCGTGAAATTTATAACTTATAATTTATTTCGTTTATATGATTATTATAATACAATTTTCGTACAGAAATGTAAACGCTTGCAGAAAATAAATGTTTCGGTACGCTTAATTATAATGTCATTGAATCACCGTGTCGGACGTAACTAGATTTACGAGCACAGCGGTAAAAATATTTTGCACGGTCGCAAATAATTAGTAGTTATAACATAATACCTTTATCCTCCGAGGTCTTCATTTATCGCTTCGAAGGAGCAGCTCGTACTAACTTCATTTATATTCTTCGATCGTCGTCAATGCGCAAGGGGAACGAATAATTCGATTCTATCGGTTTACCGAGTTCGTGGAATACACGGTGAAGATTTACGGTAACGAGATCACAAAATAGAAAGAAGAAAAGTGGGACCGGAAGCGCGTCGGTTGAAACAATCGGTTCAACGTGAACCAGATGGAATTTCGTCACTGGTTCAGCCGCCATTGAATATCTTTCTGCAATAATTATGTCTGTCGCGTGACAGCTGTGATTAAATGGTCGATCGATCCGCAATAATTCAGCGGGACTATCAGAAAACGTGTTACGCCGATGTATCTCTTTGGAACTAACATGAAATACGATTTCCGGGAGAGTAAAATTACAATTTTAAGCGTTTCAGCTGTATCACCGGCAGTTGTATTGATTTTTTATTGTTTTCTTTTTTTTTTTTTTTTTTCTTTTTTTTCACCAGAGAATCGTTTTGTGTGATAGATGTTAAATCTGTGTGGTACGAGTAAACTGTGTGGGAAAAATTCTGCCACATTGTTGATTCTGTAGGTAAATATAATGAAAGGGGTTGCGCAAATCTTTGTTCTGCCTGATCTTGCTTTTAAATTGCAGCCTGGTTTCCCGAATTGTAGCTAAATAGATCGTGCACTGGTTGTTTGCGTATCTTCACAAATAGTATCGTTTAAAATTCTTGCTACATATCTATTGTGAACGTTACGAAAATGTATGCTATATAATAACGGTGAGATGATTGTTAGTAGAGTTATTAAATATCGAGGTTTGCTTACTCATATTATGAAACAGAGAGTTATATTTGCAGTCGAATTGTTTTTCTTGCATTTCCCGATGCATTCATTTTCTGAAATCTTGTTCGAATCCCTAAGGAATATGAATCGCATACTATTTCGTATAAAAATGTATAACTAATCATTCTACGTTACTTTGTTATCTGTTCATAGCATAAAAATCATTAGAGTAGTTTCTAAAAAGTGTTAAAATTAATCTTTCAATTAAAAAAAAAATTTCTTTCATTAGTTAGTTGAGAACTATCTTTGTCAGAATTCACGCGACAAATAGTATAAAGAATCGTGTACAAAAGCCAGAAAATAAAAAGAAAATAAAAAGAAAATAAAAAAATAAGTCAGAGATTCGATATATGGAATTGGGTCCGATTTTGATGCGCTTCCTCTAAAAATAATCGATGATGCTCGCAACAATTAAGTAATTTTCTCCAACGTTTTTAAATATGTTCCTGAAACGATGAATTCTCACGATTACGTTCGTGTCAGCAACCCGAAATCTCTTCGAATTTTCACAGGTGGCAGGTTCAAACGTTTCACGGAAGGTACTCTTAAAACTTTACGGCCGATTGATCCGGCTGGCTCGCGAGATAAGAAAAAAGAAAAGCTGATTATGAAAGAGTTACCGTGCATGCGGCGATGAGATAAAAATATTCGAGATGAAATGGAACGTTCGACATCGAACGAGAGACGTCCACCGATGGTGTCGATGAAAATTTATAGAGTAAAAATTTTTACGTGCCGCGAACAGCCTCGTTAAAACTCTGATTAACCCCTTATATTCCATTCGAATTTGTATTATGTTTGTTAATTTCAATTTTCGAGCTGATCGTAGCGGTTTTTCATCGTGCAGTTTTTATTTTTTTTTTCTTTTATTTCACTGTTTTTAGAAATGTAACTTTTGATTTGTTCGATGTTTCGAGTTTAGTATCTATTTTATGCGATCGAGGAAATTCAGTGTTCAATACAGCATAATTTTAACTGAAAGGAAAATTTATGTAGAACGTTAAATTCGTAGAAATACGATCTACGTCGGCAAAAGATTGTGTCATAGTTCCCAGTCCTTTTTTTTTCTTTCAACGTCGGCCATTGATCAGTCTTTTACAAACTATCTTTTTTCTCTTAAACTTGATTTTTCTGGAAGAGTCACGAGCTAAATAACGTCTACTATTTACAAGTAGAAATTATTTTATTCGTATCGCGCGATTGATTATTGTAAGCTGTGCAATATATAACGTAGCAAGTAAACAGTTTAATTGCGTATGTAAATAACAAAATGTAGCACCGTGTAAGGTACTTCTACCGAATTTCAAAGCGTGTTATAAATAATTAAGAAAAGTTTAATAGCAAACAGCACTACACCATCGGTACTCCACGGATAGCGTAATAAATTTACGAGAAGCATGTAACAAACCATCCTCCTTAATCTCTCCTCCAAACACGGTTCAACCTCTCCACGCTCAACTATCTACTATTACTCCTATACGCTACTGCTACATCTCAGCCACGTATCGTTCGCTATTAATTTAAAAAAGACACAAGCACCGACCATGGACCGAATTTTCCCGACTAAGGAAAGAAACTTGTCCCATCCTCTGACGAGACACAGACGATGAGTATCCGAACAGAAAAATTCTACAGAACCAAACAGCCAAGCGAAGAATAATAAATCAACGAGGCATAAAAGCCGTGGCAGACGTTCGCCGTTCTTCAACAGCGGTTTCGAAGCGAGTGCCAATGTTTCGTCCGTTCCTTGCCACGAGCTCCCTTAAATCGTCCTGTGAATTCTCATCCTCTGTCGCCCGCTGTTCCGCTCGTAATCTGCTCAGCCCGTTCCTCTCCTGCTCTCTTACTACTTTCATTCGTCCTCTCCGGAACGTTTCGGTCGATCGATTTCGCCGTGGATACGTGCGGAGTCGGAGCGGAGTCGGAACACGGAGCGAAAGAGACGCTCGAACCGGGAAGAAGAGGGAAATAAAAAAGCGGGAACGAGAGAGTCGAGTCAAAGCAGCCGCGAGTGGAACGAGAAAGGAGCGATAGCGAGAAAACCACTTCGGGGGGTGGAAAGGAAGAGGAACGCGGAGGAACAGTGACGAGGGGCAGGTGTGCAGAGGAGGATGGACGGAGAGAAAAAAAGGAACGCCGCCGCGGAAACGAGATCGCGAAATAAAAGGGTTGCGCGAGAGCCGGGCCCGCGCGCGGCGGCTCAACAGAAAGAGAAAGAATCCGAAAGAGATAGAGAGAGGAAAAGCAGCGAAGAGGAGAAGGCGAGATAGAAGAGAGAAGAGACACAGACGCGTTGTGCTTGGTTTTCAACTACCCGCCTGCGGGGGAAAGGACGCTGCTCTCTCTGCTCTTTCTCTCTCTTCCTCTCTCTTTCTCTCTGCTCTCTTTACTCTCTTTCTATATATATTTCTCTCTTCTCCATTTTCTCCCTCTTTCCTTCATCCGTTTCACCCTCTTCCTCCGTTCCTCCGTTCCTCTGTTCTTCACTCTCTTTCGCTCTTTTTCTCTCCCCGCTCCGCGGCAGGAAAACAAATTTTTAGTTCTCTGCACGGAGACTGTACCGCCGATGTGTACCAGCACTACCACTATCGTAGTAGCCACCACCGAGCGACGCCAATGTTTCTACCACTATCACCATCGCCACCGCCATCTCTCTACGGGCACACCGGGACCACACCACCGGGACCACCGCTACTATTTTCTGTTACCATCATCGACAGGGACCACACCAGCAACCCGAATACTCACCACAGTCTCCATCAGCATCAGCACCGCCATCTCCATCACCCTGCAAGCTTGGAGGTAGAGCTGCAGCAACGATGGCAACAGCACCACCAGCATTCGTTCGACCCCTCTCGACGACGCCAGTGCGCGCCGCGGCGCTTTGAATGTAACTAATTAGTAACTACGTTCAGCGTGATGTAATAAGCAGCAGACGGTTTCTAGCAGCGGGCTCGGCGTACCGTGCGCCGCCCTCGTTATCGTTTTATTTCGAAATTTTCATCCCCTTGACTCGACCGCCCCTTTGCACCGACAACGAGCCCCGCTGCTTCTTGCTTTCTTTTTTTTCGAAGCTCGCTTCCTCTCTCCCCAATTTCTGTCTTTCTCTTTTAACGTTCCCCGTTCATCTGTCTTTCTTCCATCCCCTCCAACGCGATTTGCTCTTGCTCCGAAGCACGCGAAAAATATGTATCCGGCATCGAGCCTGTCGAGCCGAAACGTTTGCTTCCTCGAGGAAATTGCGAGCACAGGATAAAGGAGCAGAGCTCGAGGAGTGTAACGCTTCCGATGGCGCGAGAATTAATTGTTCGTTCGACAACGGATTCGAGTTACCGAGAGGGGGTTAGACAAACCAGCGGAGGTTTTAATCGATGGAATCGTGTGTTCGCCGGAACTGGGTCAACTCATCGTGGAAAAATTTTATGGGAAACGTTCAATCGAGCCTGGAATCGCTGAGCTCGCTGGAACCGATAAGCCCGCTTCTTGAAACGTGCCTCTTGTTCTACGAAAGTATTATTCATCGGTGTGGTTGATCTTTGTTTCGTACATGGTATTGGTGGAAAGGTTGACTTGGTCGCCTGGTTACCGAGGGTGGAACTTATCTTCTTCAAGCTAAATGGTCCGGTGTACACGTATATCCAACCGAAAAGTGCACTCTCAGCACTTAGCCGCGATAGTAGATAGTTCGCGTCAGAAATTCGTCGAGTCGATTTAGCGACTTCGGGGCGCTGTTGTGCGCGCTACATTAACGTAGCGAACTGTTGCCGAAATATGCACCCGGTGGATGAACTATGGAGAGGAAGTTTTGGGTTTGATAGACAGAATTCGTTGAAGGAATTAGGAGAGTCGTACCGATGTCTGCTCGATGATTACGATGTTGAAGATATCCGAATCACTCAGCAGCCAAACTGGCGAACTTCGCTTTTTATAAACGAACTGTAAAAATTAACTACTGTTCTGTGAAGGTATAAACTGGAATANTATCTATACGAGCAGAAATAAAAGAAAAACTGTGAATTTTTATTGACAGAAAATATCGATTAATTAAAGAAAATTTCGTTCAAAACTTTTCAAAAGTTTTCAAGAATTTTCGTTTTTAAATCACAAGTTATAAATAACGTCACAGGCAACAATCATCACAAAGGTTCTAAATTACTTATTCTAACTTCTATCGAAACAAACGTACGAAACAATAAATCACCCGTGTATTCCAGACGCTCTCATCTAAACTTTAAGAAACAATCCTCATAAACTCTCATCAACTTAACACAACCAGATACACCTACCTACACTTTTCCAAAGTTTCCAACCGAGTCTCGAGAATCATCCTCGACAAATTTGTCAGCAGCCTCTACGCGATCGGGGAAAAAAGAGTCGACCTCAAGAAATGCCACAGGAACGTGACAAATGTGTGATCCAACGAGTTACGAGTTTAATACTCCAACTACTTAAATGTATTTTCGCCACGCGACAACTTATCTCGTTTCTGCGTGCCGCGGTCTCGGCGTCGGCCGCGGTATGATTTTAAATTCGCCGTGTAACACGTTAAACCGCAAACTCCGTTTCCTTATACCATACTTAAGTCCTTATTTAGTTTATTAGCAACTTACGAACTCCGTTCGCTACTTAAGGCCACAGAACCGAGTGGCGCCTATGCACACCCATGCTGCTCGTATTCGCAGTCGCATAAAGCTGCAACTTTACGCACACGACCGAAAACCAACAGCCACTTTTACCGAATTAAGAGTATTTCACGCGCGATATTCCTTAGGCTCGTTTAGAACAATTTCACCGGCGTGGAAGTGCTTCTGTTTCGAATAGACTGAGCCGAGGCGAATCGGATAATTTTCTGTTAGCTACTGAACGAATGATACTAAAAGTTTAGAAGGTTAACGTTTTAAGATAAATTTGTAATTAATACATTTAACTTTAACATTGATAACAAATTTTTCTTTTGACTGAATTATTACTTTGATCCGATTCGCCTCTGTCTAGATACTTGTTATATGATAGATGATTGTTATATGACACAAATACGCAAAAATAAAAAAAAAAAAAAAAAGTAAAATATAGTAAAAATGCGTAAAAATAATAATTGCTAATAAGGTCCACGATCTTTATCGTTATTTTAGTATTTCCGACAGTTTCACTTTTTTTTTAAATAAAGCTACTCTCACCTATTTGAATCAATTGACGTTAACCAAGCATGACAGCGTCATCGAAACGATTTCGAACGATCTCGAACAATCTCGAACAATTTCGGAGCGTATCGATCGAACGACACAGGCCGGTGCAACGAAAAAGGGAAACGTTCCAGCGTCACTCGATACTCTCTCAGCAGAAATTTCGCAGACCCATGAAATTTTACGTCGCCTGGATGCGGGCGTTATCCCGATGTCCCGGGCTTATCCAGGCCGAGTGCATTCGTCTCTTTCGCGGCCGTAACGGCTTTTACCGTCGCGTGTATGCTTCCGGCTGATTATAGTTACGCGATTGCCTTTTACGATCGTCTCGACGCGCCCGCGAGATTCCAGCAGACTAGTAATCGATGCCATAACCATCGAGGAAATGTCGCCGTGGGACCATGGACCGGTTTCCCAGACGGAACAAGTCGACGCCTGATAATAATTGCTAGTCTCGTTTAGCTGGTTGACCATCGAAACGTTTCGTTTTGTTTCCTTGCGAGATGCGAACTTTTACGAACAACATTTGCTATCGTAGCGGCCGATTCGTTTCGTAACCTGGTTAAGGGTGCATTCGAAAAATGAATGCCGCGTTTGTTTCTGATGTTTCAAGTTTTTCTGTGTTATCCACTGTATCTTTTTCAATTCCATTTTATTCTCTTCACATTTTTTTTTTAAGTACATAGAGAGTTTATTAGGTTTTATATAATAAACTGAAATTTAATATGTTAGATTTTTGTACAATATTAAATTGATTTAATAAAATATGAACCATAACATTTTGTATGTTAGATTTTTATGTAATAGATCGTTATCTTTCTACGATATCTTTGTCGATTGCACTTTATTTAATTCTCTTCATTTGTTTTGAAGCGTATAGAAATCTTATCAGATTTTTATATAATATTAAATTTGTTTAATACAATATTAAGTATAACATTTTATATTTATCTTTCTCAATTGCACTTTATTTAATTCTCTTCGTTTGTTTTGAAGTGGATAGAAAACTTATTAGATTCTATACGATAAACTGAAATTTTATATATTAGATTTTTGTACAACACTAAATTGATTTAATATAATATTAATTATAACATTATTTGAAGAAACACACAATGCAAGAGAAACAAATCTTTAACCATATATTTTAGAGAAAATCATAGAAAATACCAAAAAATGTACCGTTAAAAAATTTATAAAATTTTTAAGAAAAGTTACGAATCGATCATTCGACCGCTTCGGTCGTTCCAGTGTTAAGCTGCCTTTCGATAAACGAAGAAAGTACATTCGACTGTTTCAGACGCTCTTCTATGCTTCTCAAACGGCTTGAAAACAAACGAGTCGAAGAAAGACAGAATATCCAAGCCAAGCTCATCCTAATTTCGTGAAATCCTCTGTCGTGTCGGATCGTAAACTTGGAGTTAACGCGGCTCGCCCGAGGGCCTCGCGATCCCACAAGACAGACGGACAAGTTTTCACGAAAGTTGAAGCCGCGGATGTTCTTGCGCCTAATTATTAGCTCGTTTGTGTTCGAAACTTTTTGCGGAATTCAGAGTTGCACTTGAGCTGTGCGCACCTTGACGAATCGGACTTTGGTGACGCTTAATCACGATTTAACGCGCTCAATGTTAACTCCCTTGCTTACAATTTCTTCAATCTTCATACATATTAGCAATTATTTTTAATACAAGTTATTCGCGTCTTTGACAGTCTGTCAAACGCAAAGTATCGAAATATTACACGTATTTTGTATTTGCTAATTTTCAATATTGTAAATTTAAGTTACAGTTAAAGCTAAATATTGTGTCTTTTTATTGTATGTTAACCAGAATCGGCGCCACGAGTGTGACTCGTGGTTATAGGGCAAAGGGTTAAATGTTTCAAAAAATTAAATGTTGGATAATGGATCGAACACCGATAAAATACAACGCGGAAAAGAATTCCGTCAACGCGAAGCGTTTAAATCCAGAGTGCTCCATAGTCGAAAGATCAAAAGCAAGTCCTTCGAAAATAAGGAAGCGCAAACGATGGCGCGTAAGAAATAAAAATTAATTCTTTATTGTCTATAAATTATCGAACGATCAGCACCAAAGATACTTCACGGTGTCAACCGGATACCGAAGAAGGTCGCGGAATTTCGCGGAAGGTACGAGTGCGACGACTGAGTTATTACAGGGCAAAGGGTTAACCCCGCCACGGTTCTGAAATTTTTTTACGTTCTCATTTTACTAAAAAGAAATTCCTAATTTCGATAAAAATAATAAATTCTAATTTTACATCGTAGATAGCGTTTTTATATTTCTCTAAAAATTAGGAAACTCTTCAACGAAGGAAGAATTCGATTGGGTTAGAAATGATGCAAATGCCGTAGCAGGGTTAACCTTCCACGTAGGTATGTTGTTCGATAATTAGTTAACGAAGCCTTAAAGAGTCGCTAATTCAATATGCATGAATCTTAGGTGGACAAGCGTGTCGCGAAAGGACTTTTCTAACGCCTCGTACTGAAATTATGACGGTGCGAGGATCGTAAAGGTCGGTGTATGGTTTACGACCTGTAACTTAGTTTGCTCGAAGTATGTATACTTTAGAGTCATTACCTCGCGATGGAATTATTATGTTGTGTGAATTTTATGGACATAACACATTTATGAGGTATGATTGCTTAAGTGACAAATGTGTTCGCCAGAGGAATCGCCTTCCTCGGATATATTCTTAACTCTAACCGAATGGAAACCTAATCCGAACTATGAGAACCCGAAGAGTAATTGCTTAAATGAGAAATGTGTTAATCGGAGAATTAATATTTCTTGGATTTATCTTTAACCTGAACCTAACGTAAATCTAGCTCAAGATGCAACAAATCTGTGAAGCATAATTGTTCGAGTGGCAAATATATTAATTGGAGAATCTATTTGCTCCGAACTGTAATTTAATTCAAACACAACTTGAACCATAAAAAAGTTTATGAAGTATGATTTTTTAATTAATAATTGTACCTGTCAAAAAGAATCGTATTTTAAAGATATGTACCGAACTTAAATCTAACACGTATAAAAAATTTACGAACTGCAGTTGTTTAAGTGACAAATGCGCGAATCAGATGAACCATACACTTTTTAGATTTATAGAACGAAGCGAACGATCCGTGAAGAATGAAAAATCTTGTTTGATGGAAACTATGGTCCAGCTACGCCGTGAGCCAATGCATTAATATTCGATCAGAAGCATTATGGAAAAACATCGCTTCGAAAAACCGACCGGTTTTTCACGAGTCACAACATACTCCTGCTCTCCGTAACCTATTAATCTCTTCCAGGAAGCGACTCCGAGGAAGTCGTCAGTCAAATTTTCGATTCCTGCCCCGAGCTTTTCAACTTTCTCTGACGTATTTAAAACTCTTCCTCGAATTTTAACGCTATCAATCATCGCAATCTATATATATAAAAAAAAAAAAAAAAAATTGAACGGACAGATGTAATTTGAAACTCATCACCCTTTGTAGGAATAATATTAAAACACTATCGAAATTACTACTGTAGCAGTAGAACGAGTGTATTTTTCCACGAACTGATTATTTCAATAAAGTATTATTAAATTACATATCGGATGTATAAAATGAACAGATAAATATTGAATAAGCCAACGTTGACGTATTTTTTTTTTTTTTTTTTTTCTAAAACAAGGTTTTCATAAAAAAAATTTTAAATCTTTCAGGAAAAAAATGTCAGTGAAGAAATAACTTGGTTTTATATTTTTTCGTTTTTAATATACAATATTATCAAGATACTAAGGAAATTGCAATCAAACACACGAAATCAATGGACGAATATTTATTTACAACTGTGAATCAATTTTTGAACGCCATAATCCAAGTTCTCCGTGTGAAATTAAAAATTTTGTAAAAAAAACATATTTTTATCAACCAAAGCGGCGGTAGCAACCAATACAAGGACAAACAAAGAGTGTTTGTACGCGGTAGGACGCGCGATGCGCTTTTCGTTAGCAGCGTATAGGCAATAATGTATCACTGGGGGCGCGCAGGAAATTCATTTTCGCGGAAATATCGTGAAAGACTGCCCGCTGCGAGCGTAGGATGATAAAGGGCCAATAATAGCGTCGATACGACGCAGATTAACGCGCTTTCGTTGCTGTATTTTTGCGGACAAAGCTCGAAGGTAATAACGGCGCCGGCACCGTAGGATTTCCCCGCTATCTGTCGCGTTCATTAAAATTTAAACGAACAACACCGCGATCAATTTATTCGATGCAATTTACGCGGCGCGTCAGTTTAATGATATCCCGCCCTTTTTACAAACGCGAATAAATTTAGTCAACTTGCCGGTTCATAATAGTAAACATTCATCTAGAATGCTTCGATGAAATCGCAGAATGAATTCTTATACTTATTTAGTATCCTTGCGCGTTTTAATCGTACCTTTAATATTAAATTGTATTTTATTATGATTAAATATTAAATATTAGGATACTTTCGATACTAAGGTGATATATTCTTAATAATATGATATAACAACAAAAGTAGAACATTATCATTTTTCACGGGGATAAAAAAGGGGAAAAATTCGAACTTTACTGCATAACATTCCTGGAAAATTTTTAATTTAATTTCTCTTGTCAATCACGCCTCGATTTACTTGGATTCGTTTCGTGTTTCGAAATATTTATGAGTCAAGTCGATAGAAAGGAATTATGTGAAAACATTTAAAATAATGGTTAAGCTGTGCTACTTTTGTATTCAATTTTTTACCGTTTTATTAATTATATTAATTTTATCAATTTTATTATAATATACTGTATCGGTTAAATTCAACTCATCGTATTGTATTAATATTTAATTGAATTCGAATATTAGCTAATTACGTACAAATTAATTACTCGTGCTAGGGATCCATTGATTTGAATTTAATTATTTAATTAGTAAACGAGTAGTAATTAGTAAACAAACAATTGGAACGACATAATGTATGAAACAGCGACGATAGAAAAAGAGAAGATTTGAGAAAAATTAAAGGCGACTCGAAAGAGAGGCACGTCTGTCATAAATATACTCTGAGAAGAGAATATTCTTCTACACGGCAGGAACTTATGAGTTTCATGGAAAAGTGCTCGAGAACCGAGTAACTGCATTACCGTTTCTCACCGGAAGTTGACTTTGTCCAACAATTGGACCGCGTGCTCGAAACGCTTAAGAGACCCAGCATAGTTTCTTAACTTCTCGCAATTAGTTTACTCGGGTCGAGAAATAACCAACGGTGCACGCTGCTCGAAATCAATCTTGACGTTACAGCGTATCTCTTCAACGAATACCGCGTTCCATTTTTTGAATCAAATTTTTTTTTTTACAAACGTATTTACGATTTTTACACACAGTCGTGTTACGTAAAAGTAAAAATTGAATCCGAAGAGAATTTTATAGACAGAATATAAAGTTGACAAAAATTAAGTTTGCGTGTTCAACCTGTACTCGAGAGAAATAAATTTTTTCTTTTTTTTTTTGTTAATTAATTACTGTAGCCTTTTTGTTTCGTATAACGAATATAACATTTATGGCTAATATTTCTGTTGCATTATCGTTGCAACGATCGGTGATACCCCCTTCCTGCTTCTTTACCGTTTGTGTTAAAATTATTTGGAACGCGATGACTATTCGTTCGTGTTATCTACCTCGCCATCCGTTGCGATATTGAACAACGAAAAATGATAAAGTAACGCGCTCGCGTAGTGTCGGCTGCTACGATGAATATATTTTAATTTCGCAGCCGCGTAACTTGTATTTAACGCAATCAATTTTTGCACGCGGATGCTCGCTGAACAATCTCAAATTATTATTTTTTTTTACTTCTCGTGGAAAGCGAACCAAAATTATGACACTGAAACATAAAGGTATAGCCTCGAGTAGGAATATTAATTCGTCAAATTGACGTTGATAATAGCAGAACACAAAAAGATTAAAAATTTGCTTTTATTAAAAATACAAAATCTATAAAATAATTAATCAATAATCGTATATAACAATTAATCATAACGATAATAAATAAAGCCAGTATTTACTATTTTGAAAAATATTAAAAATTAATTTAACTTTTATTAAAAATACAAAATCTACATTATGTTTCTATTTTTACCTAATTTACTAAAAACTACAATAATTAATCAATAATCATATGTAACAATTAATCATAATGATAATAAATAAAGCCAGTATTTAGTATCTTCAAAAATATAAATTTTAAGAAGTCTTTTCTACAAAATTTACATTTTTTTAAACTGTGCAACTATCGAACGCTTAAACGAACAAATTATTCCACTTTCTCAATTTGTTTTTTCATCTAACACCAATTACACGATATCCCGTGTACACCGGTCGGTTACAAGTATACACAAACGAGTATTTACCATCCATAGCTCGCGGCGATACGATTGGAGCTAATTATAATCTCAAAAGTTGGACGGTTACGTGGTCAGGTTTTCGAACGACTGCTCGAACTCGTCGGTAACTTTTTGTTTCTCTCCTTTCATCTTCGCCGCGAACGATTTTTCCTCGGGCATAATTAGAGACCGGAAACGTTTGGGGAGAGCATTTTATGAACGGTATCGATGTTCGAGTCGAACCATTCCCGCCTCGTTCGAGACTGAAGATTTATTAAGGAAAGTTTCCAACTTCCGGTTTGATGGCGGACCGTCCGACGAAGAGAGGAAGTGGATCCACTGATATCGAGTAAATGGCCTAATGGTTAAACCGAATCGATGGTAATACTGTGTACTCCGCGTTAGAGAGAAGAATATTATACTTCAGAATTATTCGGTTAGCTACATTGAGATTCCAAATTGAAGTTTAATTATTTTCCTACTATTTTGTTTGTTTACATAGATTCTTTGCGCGCACTTTTCTAAAGCTATTTAATTTCATAAATTTAAATCGTACGCATTAAATCGAGAATAAATATTTTTTAAAGTCGAGACATCTTTTTTCATCATTGGCCACTACAATTTTATTTCTTTACTTTATCATAATAATACTGACGACAAACAAGTTTCCTTAAATCGAGAAGAAAGCAACAAAAATTCCTGATGCTTCCCGCAATCGTAGAGAATCCTAAAAGTCTAACTTTATACTTAAGGTATCGCAAACGAAATGAAATAAAAAGAAATAATAAGAAATAAAAAGAAAACTCTCTTCACGATCGATTCGCGTTAACGGTAAGTCAAACATTGCTTCCTTTTACTCTTTCAGACGTTCGTTATATTTTCCCCTCATCGGTAATCGATAGATATCGTCTAACCGCCCACGCATCATTAAAGAAGCAAGAAACGACGGATTTGGTTAAAGGAACCAGAGAGGACAGAGATAAAAGTAGATTGTTGAAGACATGCAGGAGGATCGCACACGGAAGGATGAACGGTGCGGTGAAAGGTAAAAGTCGTGTCGGTGGTTGCTTCTTTAGGTTCATTCCCATTAGGAGTACAAGTAACGCGTCCCTTTATGCGTTAACGAGACCCTCCTTCGAGTCTCGGGGCTCACGCAAGCGCGGAAAAGCTAGCCAAGACGGAGGCGAGAGGGTTAGGCGGTGCAAGAAGGATCGTGAAAGGGGTGGCAGGGTCCGGAGAGAGCGATGAAACGAGGAAAAAAACGAGAGACGAGTAAAAAACGGAGATAGAACACGGTGGAAGAAGAGCAGAGAAAAGAAAATAGCTCTGCAGAGGCTGGAGCGTACGTATTCGCGTTTTACTCCGAGGAACATGCATATTTCCCCCGCCTGCACCAATACAAGCCCATTTGCTGCAGCTACACTCTTGTACACTTTTATTCGCGTTCGAGACCTCGACCAGGACCACGTATGCATTTAGTTGCGTACGTGTAAGTGATTGAGCGTACGTGTGCGCCTGTGTGCGCGCGTCTATACAAGGTGTCACTGAATTGGTGATAAAATTCGAAAGGAAGTGGTTCTACGGAAAAGAAAAAAAAAGAAAAATAATAAATAAAGGAATAAGTCGAAAACTGTAGAATAGTAGTTTTATATAGGAAGCTTGGTTTTAGAGTAAATTGATGGTAAAAGTTTGAGTATATAAGTCTGCTGTGTTATACAGCGAGTACAAACGAAGTACCTTCGCACCTTTTTTCTGTGTCTCAAGTTCGCGTGTAATAGATCTTGTATTTCTCAAAAGTACTTCGACTCAGCTGCGAGAAATCGGTATCAAAGAAGTAAAATGGAAAAGTTAAGCGGTGAAATGTTCGATTAAAAAATGTGAGCTCGTGCAAATAATTTTTCTACCTAATCAAATTTCTTCACTGATGCGACAAGTATTGAAAACTCCCACCTTTCTGCCACTGTAATCATCTATACGATAGTTACAAAAGATACTTTAATGTATAGGTACGTTTTTTAATAAGACAATCTTTCTTCGTTCGCGCAACATCAAATTTATGTAATCACATAAAACTACAACTACACGATAGGAAATTTAATATATTTGGATACAATCGATCTAATCGAGTAAATTCTAAAATAAACAGCGACGTTCAAATACTTTTTACACTCGTGGTATATTTTTAAAAAATCTTCAATATAAACTTAGGAAGAAACGAAGTTCTACACGAGAAAAAGTAATTTTCCGTTAATTTTTTTAATACAGTACATTTTTCATCTCTTTTCGAGTTGTACAGCCAGTTGGACGACACCCTGTACACGTGTAGCTGCGCGTACGTGTCTGTATGGCTCGCGAGCGCACAGGGGTGGAGGGTGGTTCCGCGAGCACGTCGACGTTGGATATTGTTCCTCCTGCGACAATGTCGCCTTGATTAGGGAGTCGTCTCCTCTGCAGGTTTCGCGTGCCGGCACGCTGATTCTTTTCTCTTAATCGTGGTCCTCCACTCTCTCCTCCACTCTCTCCACCACCCTCTTCTCCCTCCTCACAGCTCAACCCTCTTTTTTTCTGTGATTCACACAGCGGCCGGCCCCGCGAATCTCTCAGAAATGAAGCAGCGCGCCGAGATGAAACAACGTCCAGCGGCTTAATGAGTATGCACCGGGGTTCGCGTTTTATAATATTCCACTTATTGTTAGCTGGCGGCCACAGTGTTCGATATTGTGGCTCGCGGAATCTGGGCCAAGATGTAGAGGACCGACAAGGGACATAACTTAAGCGCAACACGTCGACTTCGATGAAATTTACATATGAGATAGCGTTTAAAAAAATATTTCACATATTCTTTTTCTTTTTATCCGCAATCATTCATATTTAAAGGATGAAAACAGCCCCCAAAGGTGGGAATGAAAAATATATTTTTCTTGATATTTCGATAAGTATTCGCTTCGGAAAAATAGTATTCAATCAAAGATTGCAGAAATTTTTTTATGACAGATTTAACCGTGTAATAGTGTGAATAGTTTCGTAACTTATACTTAATAGTACCTTAAACACTAAAGGTGTCAGAAATAAAAATTCTTCCAGGTATCTTAGCGGAATATTTAATACAAACAAAATTTTGCAAACATTAATTTTTTCTGAAAAGCAAAATAACAATAATGATTTCTAATAACACTTCCATTATTAGAAAAAAAAAAGAAAGAAAAGAAAGAAAAAAAAAGAAAAAAAATGGGAACTCGAGGCCGTAGAGGAAGAATGGAAGATAAAGACACGCGAGAGTATCTCGCAGAGTCGGAGGATGCGGGGTGTTGGAACCGGTAAGAAATTCATTCTTCGCTAGTAAATCAGATTTTAAGTAGCTAAACTTTCGAACGAAATTCCCAGCGACGACAACGACGTCGAGTCCTACTTTTCCGTCGATTCTTTGCGAGCGGAATATGAAATTCTGTCTTCAATTTCAACGGGCAATTAACCTCGAGCTGCTGCCTCGATGTGATTACAAACTAATAACGTTAATTAGTGCTTTTCCTTTGTACATACTCGAATGTTGTAATCAATTGTAGAAGACGGAAACAGTATTGCAACTCTGAAAGAACTATTCTATCTGCAGGAAGAAAAAGACAAAAAAGAACGAAGTAGAACAAGATAGAATAAAGAAGATAAAATGAAGCAAGGAGAAATTTCAGGAGAATTATAAAAAACTGTGTATTTCAATTGTTGCAAGGGAAAAGGAGTAAACGGAATCTCGTCCGAAATTTAATATTAGTTTTGTCGACAAGCTTCTTTTTCGCGATGCATGCTATTTAAATTGGCGAAATTCGCCGTTTCAAAGCTAACATTTCGCGTATTCATTTTTTAACAACATTATCGTTGTACGTTTCTCCGCAGAATAGAGGTGCACCCGTTATACGTTGCACGATTTTACAATTTACGTGCGACTAATTTCACGAAAATTGCAGTGTTCGAAGAACTAGTACATAAAATGAATAAATATTAGGGTGACCCGGAAAATATTGCGTAGCTTTGGTTGCTTGTTGCCGGTTATTTTTAACCCAGCGTAGAAAAGTTTTTCCGCGTTGATTATGATTGTGCATTTTTCATTTCGTCTGAATAAACCGAACTTTCGAAACACGTGGCACAGTTTCTGGGACATCCTGATATTATTATTAATTATCTTTATTACTGGTGTCTAGGAGCACGTATTAAAGGCGTTCATTAATATTAATACACAGAGGACTAATAAAAATTGTTATTTTAAAAATCCATGCAACTCTGAAAGTAAAAGAATAATTTTAATAATTAAAAAAAGAAAGAATACTTAGCATAAAAAGGGTTATCGTAAGAATGTACAAAACAGCTTTTCCATTATTTTTATACTTCAAAATAGTAACTTTTATTAATCCATCCTGTATACAATTAGAGCAGAGACTGCACTGTAATAATAACTAATGGATCGTGGTGTCGCTACAGTAATGCAGTAATCAAATTTAATAGTTCAGCGATAACTATAAAACAAAATAAAGAAAATAAATTTTTTAAAATATATATACATCAGTTTGTAACTTTTAAGTTACACGGTTTCATAGAGGGTTAATTGATCATTAAATATCTTCTTTTTAAATTGTTAATTCGCTATTATACTTTACTCTCCGCCTTTCGTATCTGTCCGAAAAATACGAAACGTCGAACGTTCAGAACGGTTCCCGTATTGCGTCCGTAAGCCAGGGGATTTGAGTCTACAACGCAGGCTTTTGGGATATTCTTTGTGCAGTCGTCGAGATGGACGAATCGTGTAACAAATTCCTCACCATATTTCTATCGTACAAATAAACTTTATTAAGAACCATCTTTTCGACTTTGGTGTCTTTTCACTTCCTTCGTTTCCGACGTATCTTAAAAATTTATTCGATTCGTTACATTGATACATCTATCGGAACAGAAAATCAGAAATCCATTTTAGTTCCGTTGCAAATTAAATGTTTGCTAGAATAATATACGAACAATAGTAAAAAATTATAGGAAAGGAGCCGAACTTGTACTTTTCCACGATGCGATCGATAAAACTTGGCGAAAAGATTGTCAAAACAATGCGTTGCCTTTTACGTTCGCCGGGAATTGGATTTCACAATGGCGTGGGTCACGTCTCGTGACGTTTCGTGAACCGACGTGTCCCGTTTCGAAAATTCTATCCGCAGAGAGAAACGGAATCCGTGAACCGGCTATTTTTCAGCGAACGCCTCACAAAAGACGCGATTACTTTCCGTGACTCTAGACGCGGCTGCTTGAAAAGCGTTCGAAAGCCTCGGTGCGCCTTTTCCCAACGTTACGTGACGTTTCCTTGTTCGGCAGAATTGAATAACTTTGCTTTCCTTTGTGCCTCGAACCAACCGATCGATTAGTCTTACAAGCAGAATTGTACGAGTGATATAATCGTGACGTGTTTCTTCAAATACGCACATATTTTCTTTAATATTCAATTTCGATAGAACAATGTTTAGAGGGATGAAAATTTTGTTTTACAAATATTTCATCGTGTCGTAAATATCGAAAAATTTTAAACAAAAGTATACTGTTTTTATTCCGTACGTGTGTTCATGTTTTATCAAAATCAACGACATGACGAATTTATATTAAATAACTATCAAGCTATTTAATTTCATAAATTTAAATCGTACGCATTAAATCGAGAATAAATATTTTTTAAAGTCGAGACATCTTTTTTCATCATAGGCCACTGAAATTTTATTTCTTTACTTTATCATAATAATACTGACGACAAACAAGTTTCCTTAAATCGAGAAGAAAGCAACAAAAATTCCTGATTCTTCCCGCAATCGTAGAGAATCCTAAAAGTCTAACTTTATACTTAAGGTATCGCAAACGAAATGAAATAAAAAGAAATAATAAGAAATAANGAAAATCGATTCTCGCGTTGGTAATGCAGATAAGAACAAATTTATTTAGGTTTGATAGAAGTAGAAACAAAAGGATCGAGCGACAAGGTTACTCGGTCGATTCGACGTGTAGTAATTGATTAATCTTCATCATTCTTAAGCTATGTACAAAAGCTATGTATAAAATAATTTGATGTTTCAATCAGATGGATTTTAGTAAGGTTACTACAATAAGAAGATTATTAAATATTGCAAAATATTATAGGGGAAGTCCGGGATAGTTCGATCATCGATAGAGATCGGCCATTATTCGAGATCGGCTCGAAACAAAACAAATAAACCGACTTATTGTTATTCGCGTACTGAAAATTGTCGCAAAACCATATATATATACATTATAAATTACGTTTAAAGTTTTGTGCGTACTAGAAAGTAAAACTAAAAAAACTATTTGTAAACCTCCGCAAACAAGGATTGGGTTAAATGCGTAAGGTATAGACGTTGTTTCACGAGGGATGCTCGAAGCATGGGAACATTTGTGATTTATATAGAAAATTTGAGAAAAAGTAGCATATTAACAAAGTTTTTCTTATATTATATTTTGTATAAGCTATATTTTTTGGCATATTTCAAGGTCGATCTCACCCGTTATGGGTGGACGCTCTAACCCGAACGGATGAGACCGTCCATTTTCAATATTGGTGTTTCTTGATTAAAAAAACTGAAACGAATATTTTAATATGTCGCGAAGTTTGATTTATATACATTCTAAATTACTTATGCGCTGTTTTAATTTTCCTAAAACAACAAAAATATAAATAACCAACGATGCGATGGCTTCTTTCCAAAAAGTGGTCCAACTATCCCGAACTTACACCAATTACTTTTCACCGAAAATACTAAATTAATACCAAAATTATTTCTTTTTCCATCCAAAACATTTATTAAACATTTATTAAACATTTATCGCAAAAATCAATAGCGTGGCTGTTATACATATTGATTAACTCTCGACGAATCAATTATAAGTTCCTGCGACCGAAACCGCTGTAACCACCCAAAACCGTCTTCCAACGCAAGTTTCCGAAAGCAGTCGCGCTAAAATCTCGAGAAACTAGCAACAGAGGGTCTCGTCAATCGAAGGAACCTACCGGAGCAGAAGAAGACCGTCGCTTCCGGAAGCAGGATTCTCTCAATTTCCCGAAAGGCGCGATTCGTAACGACAGCCGAAGCACAGCGTTTCGGAAACGAGGATATTGTCGCTCGAGCCCTACCGTCATTGCCATAACTTACAAGCGTTCGTTCCGCTCGTACCGAAACTACTGGCGATAGTAGCGTTCCCCAGCTTTACGACGCGGCTCGCGCGATCGATGAGCCAAATCGAGCGTGACGAGTTTGCCAAAGTCTAGCACGTATGTCTGGCCTCGCATGATCGAAAACTTCCTGTTCGGACGTGTAGTACAAGGGTGTACGTCCATCTTTTCAGGATGTAAAGGTTGGGTTAATATTCGTTTGAGCTGGAGGATCGTTTCTTAGAAGCTTTTTTATTCAATTCTTATCGATTTAAAATTAAGAAAATATATTTATACGAAATCATTCTTTTTTAACTTAAGGAGAAGAAGAAGAATTGTCTCCGAAGAAGTTGGGATAATTAAAAGATGACAAGAAACGTTTTATTTTTATAACGTCTAAATAAAATAAAAATTAATCAATTGTAATTAAAATTACTCCGTTCCCTCCATTTGTTATGATAATTGTTGTAGGTGATTTAGAGTTAATGAAATGTAATTTAACGAAAAAATAAGATCATTGTTTTCTAAATAAAAAAAATAAAAAAATAGGAAGAAAATTGTCTCAGAGGAAATTAAGATAACTAGAAAATTACGTTTCGTTTTTGTAACGTCTAAATAAAATAAAAATTAATCAATTGTAATTAAAATTACCTCGTTCCCTCCATTTGCCATGATAATCACTGAAAGTGATTTGGAGTTAATAAAATGTAATTTAACGAAAAAATAAGATCATGATCTTCTAATTAAAAAGAAAAAAAAAAAAATAAGAAGAAAATTGTCTCAGAGGAAATTAAGATAACTAGAAAATTACGTTTTGTTTTTGTAACGTCTAAATAAAATAAAAATGAATCGATTGAAATTAAAATTACCTTGATCTCTGCTCCTATTGCGATAATCACTGAAAGCGTTCAAATTTATAAAACGTATTNAAAGCAGTCGCGCTAAAATCTCGAGAAACTAGCAACAGAGGGTCTCGTCAATCGAAGGAACCTACCGGAGCAGAAGAAGACCGTCGCTTCCG
This sequence comes from Ctenoplectra terminalis, assembly GCA_019453375.1. Classification (NCBI taxonomy): domain Eukaryota; kingdom Metazoa; phylum Arthropoda; class Insecta; order Hymenoptera; family Apidae; genus Ctenoplectra; species Ctenoplectra terminalis. The sequence goes on from SMSQ01014638.1 coordinate 38,930, forward strand.
GAAGCAGGATTCTCTCAATTTCCCGAAAGGCGCGATTCGTAACGACAGCCGAAGCACAGCGTTTCGGAAACGAGGATATTGTCGCTCGAGCCCTACCGTCATTGCCATAACTTACAAGCGTTCGTTCCGCTCGTACCGAAACTACTGGCGATAGTAGCGTTCCCCAGCTTTACGACGCGGCTCGCGCGATCGATGAGCCAAATCGAGCGTGACGAGTTTGCCAAAGTCTAGCACGTATGTCTGGCCTCGCATGATCGAAAACTTCCTGTTCGGACGTGTAGTACAAGGGTGTACGTCCATCTTTTCAGGATGTAAAGGTTGGGTTAATATTCGTTTGAGCTGGAGGATCGTTTCTTAGAAGCTTTTTTATTCAATTCTTATCGATTTAAAATTAAGAAAATATATTTATACGAAATCATTCTTTTTTAACTTAAGGAGAAGAAGAAGAATTGTCTCCGAAGAAGTTGGGATAATTAAAAGATGACAAGAAACGTTTTATTTTTATAACGTCTAAATAAAATAAAAATTAATCAATTGTAATTAAAATTACTCCGTTCCCTCCATTTGTTATGATAATTGTTGTAGGTGATTTAGAGTTAATGAAATGTAATTTAACGAAAAAATAAGATCATTGTTTTCTAAATAAAAAAAATAAAAAAATAGGAAGAAAATTGTCTCAGAGGAAATTAAGATAACTAGAAAATTACGTTTCGTTTTTGTAACGTCTAAATAAAATAAAAATTAATCAATTGTAATTAAAATTACCTCGTTCCCTCCATTTGCCATGATAATCACTGAAAGTGATTTGGAGTTAATAAAATGTAATTTAACGAAAAAATAAGATCATGATCTTCTAATTAAAAAGAAAAAAAAAAAAATAAGAAGAAAATTGTCTCAGAGGAAATTAAGATAACTAGAAAATTACGTTTTGTTTTTGTAACGTCTAAATAAAATAAAAATGAATCGATTGAAATTAAAATTACCTTGATCTCTGCTCCTATTGCGATAATCACTGAAAGCGTTCAAATTTATAAAACGTATTTAATTGCGTCAAACGAAATGAATACTTGGTATCCTAATTGCCCTTGAGTATAATCGCCCAGTTAATGAAACGAAACGTTAAATCTCGTAATAGGTATAACAAATTAATCAGTTTTAATTATTCATCAACTCATTGACTTCTCTCGCCAGACGCGCGTAAATAGAGGCAGCACGACCGATTACAGGCGCAATTACAAATTTAATTCGCGCAGCTGTTACGTTGCTTGATTTTGCTGTACGCACACACGACTCTCGTCGTTCTTGTAATTTTTGTCCAACATACATGGCTACGATGCAGATTTTTTGATACCACGCGGAAACTACGTCGAATCTAATCGTCTGATTTAATCGTCGAATCGTTTAATTCCTTTTAACCGATAATTTTGGTGCAGCAATTATTGATCAAAGATGCTTTCGTTTCGAGTTTAATTTGGTGATTAATTTTGTATCCGATGTTTAAATGTCCGAGAGGATTAGTAATATTTCTCTGAATAACTTAATCAAAATTTTCACCTTCGATTCGTGACGTTAAGAACAATTACTTTTTAACTTACACTTTTTACAATTATTCTCCATTTAAAAATTTATCGAGTCGATTTATTTTTTAGCTCAAGGTTCACTAGTTTTCTTTTTTTGTTTTTTAATCATAATCGTAAGACTGAAATATTATTCTATTTTATATGTGTAATTACGTATTTGTTTTTTACCGGGTTCCAACAACTCTGAGAAATAGAAGTACAAATATATTTTATGTGACACTCTAATTTGAAGCTCTAATACGACCTTTCACGGAGAGCAAGAGACGAGCAACCACAGGATCACCAGGATCAGCCTTAGTGGTTCTCAACCAGGAACATACGGTTCGAACGAGAAAAACAATTTTTGTAATAATATTAAAACAATACATTAAATACAAAAAAAAATCTGTCTCTAATTTAAACAAGAAGTATTAAATAAGAATTTTATAGCTCGATAAATTGCTGTAACATTTCAAAAGTAACATTTAAGAGAATATTTTTTCCAAAAACAATTATCAAATGCACGGAAGAAAAATAAAATATTTGATAAAATATTTTTACCAACATCGTAACTAAAAAAAAAAGGTAAAAAGCAGCGACTAAAATTTGAGAACCAATATTCAAGTTATAGACGCGCAGAGAGCTCGTATGATGGATACGTACTCATGGTTAAGAAGACTGGCTGGTGAAAAATAGAGCTTTTCCATTGGAGGCGTGGAAGACAATCTCGTTATGTCGAGTGATCGATCAAGGTGATAAGGCTTTCCGATTGCCGCGAATGCTTTGTGTACTTGAAATTGGAATCAAAGTCATAGATGCGATATCTAGAAAATACGAATCGTACAATATCTAGTAACCGCTATTACACACAATTATGTACGGTCGTAGATTATAATATAGAATCTTAAACATAGAATTTTTACCAAATATATATTTTTAACAAATATGAGTTTCAAAATCAAACAGTAGGGGTAGAGAGATGTAACAGAGAAATTGTAACAATTTATTCTTTTATAAAATAAATGAACAGAGTACAGCAGTGAACGAACAATGATGTTTCAAGACGAAGAGACGGTTATTTTCATTTTACAAAGCGTCGAAATGCTTCGCTTGGAAAAATTCCTGCGAAAAAGTTGAAGTTTAGTGTTAAGTTTTTTTTTTTACTTCGACGTTCAGTTCACGTTTCATTTGCTGGATTTATACAGAGTGTTTTAGTATCCAATTAACATGAGACGATACGCGGGTGTGGACATTGGGATACTCAGTCTTATTGCCGCTTGAAAATGAAACGATACCAATGAGTGTGGTTCCATTGACGGTCAAGGGGCCACCGGAGTCACCCTGTGTAAAAAGGACACATGATTTTAGGAATAATTCAAGCGAAACTGCGATTCGAGCGAAATTTTATAAAAGAAATTTTGTTTCAGGATAAATGTATGTTAATTTCGTTGAAAAGTTATTACGAATTATAATTTAGAGCTTATGAGGGAAATTTTTCACAGAAAAAAATGTATGTCAATTTCATTAAAAAGTTATTAAAAAATGTGATTGTAGTAAAGTAATTTTTTTGAGAAAAAATTTATGTCAATTCTGTTAAAAGATTGTTAAGGAATATAATTTAAGTAAAATAAAGAATATAAAAAATAATAATTGATGCCAATATAAAACCAATAAAAAAAACTTACGTTGCACGCTCCTCTTTCAACATTTGGATCGTACGCACAAATGTGCGAAGGATAAATGGTATAATGAAAACGGCTGTACATTTCCTGACAGTACCCTGAATCAGCAATTCGAACATCAACACGTTGAAGCTGCTTAGGGGAGGGACCATATCGCTGCAAATGTACAAAATGCTCGATCATGAATCGCCTATTTAAAAAAATTCAAAACTATTTAAACGTACACTACCCTCCGTGAACGTTTAGCTAATTTTATTTTTTTCTGTTTCTGTTTCAACGTTGAATCATCAGTGGTCATTAGCAACGATATCTCGTTTTATTTACATCCAGGTTCATAATTAAAAATTGGTAGTTTACAATCTTAAGTACGGTTGTTAGTTTCATTCAAAAATGTGCAAAATTAAAAAAAGAAACTTTTCAATAGCAATGCTCGTATAACGATAAATTTGTAACTTCTTTGTAATGTTCTTCATTTTTTAAGTTACCATGTTAATTACTAACGTCGAGTGATGCGATCGGTAAATTCATGAACGGTAGCGTGTATATTTGTTACGCGTTAAAAATATTTTTTCTTTAATTGAAAATATGGTATACGCATAAAAGGTAACAATTTATATACCCAAAGCGAGCCCCATCCAGAAACTGTTGCCACGGTATCCGTGTTAACGATGGCGTTGGGCGATGGAAGAACAACGGGAGAAATTAGCTTCGACATTACGAGTGGCTTCGCGACCTGTAACAATAGACCATAATCGCGTAAAAATATTTGTCCAGCTTAATCGTGAAATTTTGTTTCATCGTTAACATTCATAGTTAACTTGAGGTACCTTGAGCAACGCTACGTCGTTCTTATAAGAATCCGATGGAGTGTAATTTTGGTGAATAATAATTATCTCAATATCGTACTCGGGGCCCGGTGTTCTCAGATCAATCATACCAACAACGGCTTTGATATTTTCAGCAATTTTGCTTTAAAAAGAAAAAGAAAAATGAATTTCTGTCGTGATCACATGTTCCTTAATTTTTTAACGAAAGTCTGTGTAACAAGGACTCGAAGAAATTTTTCGAACGCTTACCCTTGGACACAGTGAGCCGCGCTGATGACATAGTTTTTATTAAGAACGGAGCCGCCGCAGAAATGAAACGAATTTTTCTTCATTTGAAGGGACACCTAGAAGTAAAAAAAATATGTTTCAATAATTTTAATAAAATCTAAGAAACAGACAGATAAGGCAGAAAGAAGTATAAAATCGTTCGATTCAATATCGTTGAGATTTTTAAGCAACTCCGTTTGCAATTTCTTTTTTTTCCTCGAGCAAAAAATATACGGTTCACTTTAGTTCAATTGACCGCTTTGAACAGCGGTTGTAGAGAGCTGAACGAACGAAATTGGAAACTCTGTTGGCGTCTTTTAATCTATTAACCCATTCGCTGCCAAGCCTAAATTATACGAAGTCATTCCCATTGCCATTTATATTTTTTGTAAAAGATCATTCTCTTTAAATAAGAAATAAAGTATAATTTTTGTAATAAATTTGATTCGTAGTATTTTTTCAAGTTTTTTACATTTCTATATTTATGTTTGTGGCCACAAAAAATTTGCTATTTCAAAAGCCTGCATGTTATAACATATTTAAAGTAGGACGAGTATACTCGTCTTGGCAGCGAATGGGTTAATTGGGGAAGACGAATTAACCCGTTATATGGTTTACTAATGTTTGGTGCAAAAATAGGATAATTCTGAGCGAGATGGCTTTGCGGATGAAGGCATTTTGGGTCGGTTTGTGGTTTAGCCTGCGTCTTTTGACGAGTGACAGAGACCAGACCCAAGTGCCTATCGGTTACGACCACAATATCCTTTGGCCTTTTGTGGAACGGTTCGCTATTAGCTTTGGATGTATCGAGATACAGAATAAACCGTGTTGCACAGCATCCTGATATTAATTAATCACCTTGGACCACCTCCTACACAGGTGAAGCGACTCGATCTCGCGTGGGCTATGAAATGTACAATGTTAATGTTTCCGTTTTAGAATCAGCGTCTCAGAATTAAAATAACCCACCTGATACGGAATTTCTCCAAGCTTAGCATCCTCTCCGTTCACGATCCTTGGATCGAACTTCGTCAGCACTCCAGCTGTATAAATAATAACGGTACACAGTAATCAGAACCTAATAATTGTAGGTCAAATGTTATTCATTATACAGGTGACATTAATTACTTCATTTATTAGCTACATTTAATCACACAAATTATTGGTCGCAAAGAGACCGCACGGGTATGAAAATCGCTTTTGAAGCGACGCTAGGTGCAACGTGAAGTTAATCAAAATGGACCCTCGTTTTTTAGATATTTTTTTTTTTATAATATTACTGCTTAAATATTACTGTTTTGTATGAAACCAGTGCTTTGGTTGCATAAATTCTATCAACACGGACAGTATATCGTTACAATTTTTTTTTTTTTCTTTCTCTTTGTATTAATAAAAACTTCGTAGTGTAAATAATTCTTGTTTCAATCCTTTGCGCTCTACTGGCATCGCAATGGGGACACGTGTAATTTTCTTCAGAAATTAAATTTTGTATTTTCGTCGATTCTATTTTATTTCTCTTTTNTTTTTTTTTTTTCTTTCTCTTTGTATTAATAAAAACTTCGTAGTGTAAATAATTCTTGTTTCAATCCTTTGCGCTCTACTGGCATCGCAATGGGGACACGTGTAATTTTCTTCAGAAATTAAATTTTGTATTTTCGTCGATTCTATTTTATTTCTCTTTTTTTTTTTTTATTTTAAAACATAGCAAGTTAATCGAATAAATAAAAAATTTGAAGCATTTGTATTTTTTTTTCTTTCTTTCCAAAACAACGCTTTAAGTTTTCACAATAGTCCTGTGAAGCTTAAAACAAGTTTAAAAATGCAAAGTTAACTTGAATTAATTTTGAAATGAAAAGTGCGTTTGGAACAGAAGTAAATTTTTCTCGAAATCTTTTTTAAATAAGTGAAACGTATCGTGAAACCACTCACCATTGGAGAGTGCTAACAGAGAGACAAGCAACAATGTTGTCAAGAACATCTTTCCGTTGTAATCGAATACTGAAGACTGTGTTGAAATCTCGCGCTGAACAATATTTTATACACTCCGATATAAATATTTCAAAAACGTGTAAATCTGAGATTAGATAGATTGATTTCGATTGCTGTAATTAATTATTTTCTGATAACACATACTGTACTTACCGATAACTTGGATGGGATAACCTACTCCCTTTTTTGTTCTTTCATTATTTTACAAATCTTCTGGCTGCTTAAACTAAAGTTCATGGTTATCCGCGGTTCGTTATAGTTTATGGATCATGTTTATGGATCAACTTACTTTAATTCTGGTATTCCTGTATTTTTAACGTAATTAATTTCTTAATTAATAGACGCGACTCGTACGTTGACGTCTTTGAATTACGACGATTATAATTTTTTATTCGACTTTCATCTAGGATCATTTCACATGCTTGGAAATAAAAAAGAAAACCGTAATTCTTGTGAAAGGACAGTTGACGATTAAGTTTTTAATTAATAAAGGATATTTAAGGAAAGGGGTAAAGTTGTATTAAAAAGTCACAAAAAGGTACAAAGTTTGTATTTGTATGTATGTATAATATATATTTTACTTATCAGTGATTGTTATCGCTAATCATTATCGTATTCGTGACAAATGACCGTGTACATACTACTCGTAAGATATTAATCTTATTAGAGACGTATTTGATCCGCAAATATTGATACGATAACATTCTTATCTGATTCTTATCCTATTTCCTGTTTAAAATCCTGTTTTTAATTGTTTAAAACAATGGTTGCAACACGTTCAACAATTAAAATCGATTCTCGTGGATTAAGTCGTAACTGATACTGAAATACAGATTTCTGCATTGATTTCAATTATATCGATCAATTTACTACGATGTTCGAACAAAAGAAATGTTTTCAATATGCAATCAAAACACCGAAGAAACGTATCGATACTGTTTTTAAAAAAGTCACGTTCATTAATTTAACGTGTGACAGGAAAGATTTTTATAATCCTTCCAGCGTGTATACAGCATTCAATACGTGCAAATTCTTTTCGTCAAAGGCATTGTTTTCATTACTTTAACTCGAACAAGATACGCATCAAGAATTCAGAAATACGGCAATTCGCAGTCAAACATTGCTGGTTAAATTCCTTAGATATTGTTAATAACTCTCTGAAGATCGTTTCTGTATTTTTTTATATTTTCACAAAAATTCCTCTAAAACGCTCGCTTTCCTACAAACGTCCAAAAATATTCTGTCCAATTCCCACACGGAAACTTATTATTTTCCCCAAACTTCTATCAACGCGAATACGACTGCTTCGAACATGCAAATTGCAAATCCGTTTCGAAGTGATCGAAAAAAAAAAAATAATAAAAGAACACATATCACGTGGAACACGCAGAGGCTCAGACTATCGATTCACCAACATCAGACGAATTCCAAATAAAAAAAAAATAAAAAAACACAGAAAAAAAAAGAAAAAGGAAAATGAAAGAAAGAACAGAAAAAAAAAGGAAAATACAGTACGGCAGTTCACACGAGACTTATCTTTGAGGGTTGTGTTTCGAGTGTCTAGCTTTCACACTCGAGAAAGCACCGCTCTTTCCGGCTTCTCTTTCTACCGCTATGGCGGCGCACCGGTTGGATATTCGCGGTGAATGAAAAATTACAAGGGTAGGAAGCACGACGTCGCCAGGACATGGAATAATGATGGAAGGAAGAAGAACCGACTAGAGAGCTTCCACCTCCAGGAAAACCCACCATCCCTTTCGCCGTTCGATTCGGCTAAATGAGAATGGAACGCCTCGGAATTGGTCTGACAATCTGATTGAGGATCTCAATGGGAGCGGCGATTAGCAGCGGATTTAAACGGGTTTATTAAATGTGTATAAAATTCACAGGATGAATTGTATTAACGAACCCCTCAGGAGAAATTCGATGAATTTTGTAAGCTGAAAGCTCGTCGGTTCGTGTAATTCCAGCAGTTATAAGGGGGATGAATTTATATTATGACTGCGGTGATTGTTAGATGGTGTAGCGGTTTCAAATGTTGGGTCTGGGAGATAGGGATTTCAGAGAGTTTTAGTTGTTTAATTACCTAGAGCCGCGAATCAGGAAATAGGTAACTGGTGATGTGTTTAAATTGCAAATCATAATTGTTGAAGGGGTTGGTGAATTTTTTTGATGAACTTTCGAAACGCTCTGGTGGCTTTGTATTGGTAACGTTTGAACAGGCAGTATTTAATGTATTAATTAAGTCTGTATACGTAGTATTCAATGTACGGCGTTGAAAGTTTTTTTATTAATATCTCGGGAAGTAATAATTGTCTGCAACTAAAATTTTATATTTGTGGTTCATCCCTCGGAGTTTCGCGTCGATTGGGCACCGGAATCTTTCGAAAGTATACTCCATTTATTTTTGTTGTTTTTTTTCATGGACATTCTTAGAAGCGGTATTTGTCTTCTTGTATTGGATATCTTACGATGAACTTTTAGTACGGTTTTATTTTGTTGCGCGGTTTAATAATTGTACATTTAGAGTTTGTAAAGTTTCAAAATTTAGGTATTAGTTAAATAACTTAAACTACGATCGATATCTAGATACTTTTTAATATTAAATTTAGCGACAAACAACTTATTAATAAATCAATTGTACAATTTAATTAATATCGAAAGAATTTTCTCAATCGGTCAATCCTGTCTTCTCGTGCAACTAATTGGCACTATCATAAACGGAAATGTGTGTTCTTCCTCATTACAGTCGATGTAACAGGATATCGTATCTTCTCGAAGGACTCACTTGAAAAAGTGAAAGTGACTGAAAGTGATACAGGCCAAGCAAAAACTCAACACGTTACCAACCGCACCAGTCGCAGTTTAAATATTCTTTAAAATATACTCAAAACAAATTTTGTTCAAATCCAATATTACGCGACTGGATAAACAGAAAGCTTGAAAATAAGGTTTATTATTTCTCTCAAAAAGTATCGTAAAATAAAATACCACGGAACAAAGTATAACAGTAAAATATTATTTGTTACGCGTGAAGTAGTAGAAAAACGGGAAACATTCCCGAAAGGTAAGCAATGTACTAAAATCTACTCAAAGTAGCGGAAAAAATTCTATTAAAAAATAGAACACAATCATATGAACGATCCAGACCAGGAACTACGAAATAAAAATTAAACAATGCAAAAGCATTCATTTATTTTGAAATCTGGTCGAAACAAAACGCAAGCTGGCGTCACGAACAACTCACTAATTAAATCAGAGGGTGCGAAATACCTCTTTTACCCTTGTGCAATCTCGCTAACCGTTTCGGTAATTTTACAATTGGCGATTCAAGAAGAAAAAATCTGAAAAAACTTCTCAGACACGAAGCCTCGCTGTTCCGTCGAAGTTTTCCTATCGAATTTCCATCTTGCCGCGACCTCTTTCATACGCGCTCCTAGTTGGGTGTAAATCGAACGGACACACCTTCAAATGGACTCTGAAACGAAACCTGAAACGAGAGACGTCGAAGGAAAGGACGAGGGTTGAGGGCAGGCGTCGCTCGAAAAAGACCGGTCGAAAGGAAGGGAACGACGGTGAGAAGGGTGACGAAGGGAGAAAGGATGGATAAGGCGCAATTAGCTTTATTAGGGAGTAGATCGAGGAGACAGGACACGACCAGAGAAACCCCGATGGCTAAAGCGGATCGTTTTCTCGGGCCAGCGACGCTGTATGAGAGGAACGGGTCGACATTTGCCTGGTTTCGATGCACGTGATGGAGGCTCACGTTGGACTTGGAGGGTTCGTTCGATTGCAATGCGATCTCGTGCGTCTCGTTGGGTAGGTGTGTTTGTGAGTGAATAGTTGGGTTCGTAGTCGGGAGGTAACGAAATGAGGTGTTGGCAGTTTCTTATGCGTTTTTCGGGGTAGTTTTTTTACTTGTTTGACATATCGAAGGGGTGAAATGTAGAAGTAACGTAAGCTTGATAAAAGGTTAAATGATAATAGGTATTTTTGGTATTGATAGTACCGATAGTATTGATAGTTTTGATGGTTTTGATGGTTTTAATAGTTTTAATGTTATTCTAGGGTAGTCCTTGATTTATTTGTTGTGCGAGAGGGGGTGAAAGTTGAAGATCTTGTGAATTTAACAGAACATTGAATAGTAATAGGATTTTTGGTATTAATAGTTTTTATATGCTTTTTCAGGATAGTTTTTGATTTGTTTGATAGATAAAAAGGGTGAAAAGTAGAGTTCGATGAAACATTAAGTTGTAATTTGGTATTGATGTTTTTGATAGTTCTGATGTTATTCTGGGGTAGTTCTTGATTTATTTAATATCTGAAAGGGATGAACGTTTGAGGTTTGGTGAGTTTAATAGAGTATTAAATGGTAATGGATTTTTTGGTATTGATACTTTAAAACGATCGATTAATATTTACTCGGTTACTATTTTTTGATTATTTAATTAATTTCCTTTTTATCAGTAGATATATACCAGGTGTAAATTTAACGCAATGTATTGTACTTTCGAATATTAAGGCACTCGTATTAATTCGTACAGTTAACAAGGTGGATAAAATAAGTTGCAAATCAATTACCCAATACCTGTATCAATAATTTTCAATAATACACCAAGATAGTTCAGTTACACATATCTCAAGAAATATACCTTCTTTACAGAGCAGAATAGATCTGTACATTTGTCAACCTTGCCCCTATACACTTGCTTATCGTGGTAAGCCCGAGCCATAAGGATGATCCTACAAACAGGTCAGGTAGTCGAACGTGAGCAGCGAACGATACAAGACTCGACTGTGCGAAAGCGAAATCTGTCTCGTTGTCGATTAAGAGAATTACTCTGCTTGAAATCGTTTATCTTTTTTCCTCTATAACTTAATACAGTTGATCATTGTACGTGTATTTCCTGCGATCGTGAAACTTTGTGTCGCTTTTCATCGGTCGATGTTTACCTCTTTGACGCGTGATAGAATTATCGTGTCTGTTTCGATTCGTTAAAAATTAAATTGTGTCACAATTTTTTTTTAATTTATTACACTATCGTACAACGATATTCTACTTTACAACAGTTATACTTTTTTGACAAATAAAAATTANAAAATCCTCGTATAACAGGCGACTTCGTTCAAATAAATAATTAATTACACGAAAAAGCTCTAACGACTACAACGTGCAGTATTAACGCGTGAACCACGACATAGATATTTTAAACGTACCTAAAAATACCTAAAAATACCTAAAAATCAAATTGAAAAAACGCGATATTCTCCGAGATACTCAAACACGTAAAACATAATTAACGCTTATAATTAGAACTACCGAACCAGTCGAAATGACTTATTCATAATTTCTTATAAAAATATTATAAATTTACAACGATGTATTTTTGAGGATTTTCTATGACTTTTCGTAAAAAATATGTACAAAGAATTGTTACCCTTATTAGATATTATTGTTACCTATCATTTTTATTTCTTTGATACAAATAACTCTGCTTTAATCGCCGGTAGTTCTAGTGTTAAACATTTAAAAACGCAACTACTTAAATTTCTGGTGAATTTAAGTAACTTTCACTCTTATTCAACCCATTCGGGATGGATTGCGCACCGTGTGTGCAATAATCTTGAACTTGAATTATTAGTTATCGGTGAAAAAGCAGCCGCGAAGATAAGATCGTNTTTTTTTTTTTTTTTATACATCTGTGAAATTTGTAATTCTGGTTTTGAATCCTCTTGTAAAATAATTTTAACGAACAGAATATCGCAGTTTGTGCTCCTTTAAAATAAATCGTTCCGAATTTCGCAAATTCTTTTCCAATTTTGCACCTTCTGTACGTTTACTACCAAATATCTCGCAAGTCGATAATATTTTAATCCTTAAATAAACCAGTTGCACCATAAAAAGAACCAATTGCACTTTCAATCTTCAAACGGGTGAGCCGCGTTCAAGCATTAATCAACTCGCTCGCGATTTTAACTTTCATACGTACCTTTGTAAACGAATAAACTCTCGTGTGCGCTAGATTCGCGAGTTAGCTAGATTACAAATCGATCTGGTGAATAATTATTGCTACGTTCAGCTGGTTGATATTCGCCATTAATCTGTTACACAGAATTATGGTGTCTGGCAGGAAAAAGGGAAAGTACGTTCTCAATTTATGTATCATGCACCTGTTACATTATTAACGAGTAATATTTTATTCCAAAATATTGCCGAGTACGGAGTGCACCGATCATCTCCAAGTTATATTTGTATCTCTCACACCATGAAAGTTGAAATTCCCGTAAAGATTCTGCGTTTCTACATTCTTGAATGCGTGAATCATCGTACTAATGATTGCAATCTTACATATGATATTATGAAACTCACCAGTGATTTCTTTTATGAATTATAACTGTGAAAAGAATTTTTTTAAACATAAACTTAATAGAAATTATATTTCTCTAGATATAAATATTGAATATTAACTATTTTCGGTATACATTTGATTGCAAGTGTTATAGTCCTAAATATAAAATTAATTAACGTTGGTTAAGCTTCAATAGTTCAACAAACTTGTCTGCATCCGAATAACAGAGAAAATACTACAAAAAAAATTATTTCTCTTTTTACGTTTATGTCTTACATTTAGTGTAATTATTTACTATGCTTTATTTTTATATTATTTTTATATCATGATCTATTCAATCATGTACGTAGCGATACTTCGCTTTCTTCATGATCGCTTAACTCGAGATATCTTTATACATAAAAGAAAAAAAAAAAAGAAAAAAGAAATAATAATAATAATAAAACTAAACCATAAAATATTAATCTATCACCATATCCTACGAAACTGACACCTCCACCTAAAAAACCCCAAAAACAATCCGACTCATACCAAACCAAGCATTCTTCATAAACCCAAACCTCCTCTTTTTCCTTTTCTAAAAATATTCCACCAATATAGAATCACCGATACAATCCAGTTATCTCATTATATTCTCTCCATCCTGAACAATCCAGTTCGCTAACAATCACTTCACCACCATCACTTATTCAATATAAACGAACCGAATTATTTTCTCCTCGATCCAACCAAACGAGATCCAACCAAGAACGGCTCGCATCTCGATTCTCAGTTCATCGGCCACACTTTTCAGAAGCTGCTCGCAGAACCGATTTACGCAATACCCCAAGGTCCGGCCGACCGATTCGGTCATCGCGACGAAACGTTGCACCAGCGAGCAACATAATTGCTTTGGACGTTCCCCGAACGTCATGCACGTTAATTGCCATCGAGAAGTCGTTCCACTTCCAGCTGGTCCCACCTCGGCGATGTTCCTGTGCCCGATAAACGATGTCGGGCGTATTAACTCGTTCTTAAGAGGGAAAGCGACCGATTCCGCGGTTTATCCGTGTTATCGGCGCCGTTGGTTATAAGCCATTGCCTGGGGAGATCGGTTCTAATGTAATCGTACGGCTGGGTTCGGGTCTTCATTCATGGTTGGACGGTCACGGGTTTCGATCGTTATCGTTCGTTGGTGTTTTGCGATTTCCTCACCGTTCAACAGTGGCTCGCTAAAAGCGATTTTAGAACGGCGAAAGACTGCGGGTCGCGCAGAAAATCGTTAATTGCGCGTAGAGAGTGGAAAATCGAATTAATTACAGAACCTTCTTTCTTCCCGGTATTCTCTTCTCTATTTTTCTCCGTTTCCTTTTCTCATGCCCTTTCCTTTGTCATGCAGATGCTCCTTTTCTCGCGAAATTTCGCCAGGGCACTCACGAAGTCCTATCATCAATCACCTTTCTCTTGGTAGCTGTTTGAAAATTCGAGAGAGAGAGAAAGGAACAGGACGTCGCGCCTCGTCATCTCGCGAACAAACGAGGAACAGCCTGACGGTTCGCTTTTCTTCTTTCCGCTTTCGAAGAATCGGTCTGCAACTCGAGTACTCGCTGAAGAATCGTTCTTTGAAGCGAGTTCTTTCAATGGAGCGCGAATGTCGGAGGAGTCTGTTTTAATTCGGTGAAACGTTCCGGGATACACTGACGGTCAAAAGTTTGAAACCGCTATACTGTTTAACGCGTTCAACCTGGCGCGACTAGCCACGATGGACCACGGTTAAGTTGCGCCATTTCATCGTAGCCTGTTCTGTTTAAAATCTCTCCCTCTCTGAATTAAAAATTGAAATGAATTCGTGAAATGTTACCGATAACGCAAACGATGCAGCAGGAAAAAAATTTCATCGGAAGAAGAGACACGGTACGGTTTAAAACCCGACCGATCGGTAGGAGTATGAAAATAGGGTTGAACGTGGCGAGGAACGGAGGAATTAAAAACAAGAAAATAGAAAGAATTTAATAATGAAACACATCGATTTCATGGAGTTCAAATTTCGTACTTCGGTGTGTTTAATATGTGTTTGCGCAGAAAATGTACGCTCAAAGTGGAATTTTGTGTATAGAAAATAAACTGAGCGAATCACTGTTGATAAAAACCTATCATTTAAAATAAATAGACGTTATTACGAAGCACTATATTTTAATATACCAATATCCATAAATCTAGCGATCGTTTTTTTCATTTAGCTCAGAAAATTTTCCAGTCAAAAATCAATCAACATTTATGAAACTGCTTTCGATACTTACAATATTAATTTCGAATCGATAAGAAAATCAGTATGGGATTTGATATTGATACAATAGGAAATAGTGATTCAAAATTTTTTACCGATAATGTATAAAAAATCGTTGGATCATCGATGGCGTTTGTGTATCGCGGAGGAATTGGATGGACGTGGATTTCGAAGTTGTTGAACGATCGCTTTCATCGATTCAGCTATGACTATTAATAATTTATGAAGCTGTGGACAAGTTTTATATATGGCAATTTTTCAGATTTCTCTATAGGGTTTTAAAATTCGGTTTTATCGCATGCATAATGAAGGATTAAAGTGTTATTAGTTCCGAGTGTAAATGACGTTATTCATTTATGTCAGGTTGTGAACACTTCCGTGAAAGTTTTGTCCGAAAGTTTTTACGACCGAAGAATTTTAAACGTGTAATCTTCTAGATTGATACTCACACTCCTGGTATTCGTCATTAAGATATGTCTTCGTGTGATTTAATGGTACTTTCAGTTTCTCAGCGTTCCGTGATAAGAAAGGAAAGAATTATTATAGTAACATTAAAAATTAATATTTTTATTTATAAGAAAGGTGCGCAAAATTCATTTTAAATTTCAACTACGCGCTTTAAATTTTTTAACTATGCATTGTAGAAGTAGTGACGAAATTTACAAAAGACGATATCACAGAACTTCACTCTTTACTTACCATTATGACACTAACTCAGAGCAACTAACAATTACCTCGTTTCCTACTATAAAAATCCTCTCAACCCTCTTTCCCTCAAGTACTAAAACGTCAATGTTCAAGCTCGACCAAATGCAAACATTTCACGGTTAATTTTTCAGCTTCTACCTCATTCGTTGTCACTGCACGTCCTGTTTCTTACTCTACGAGCGTTTCGTCTGAATTTATACAATGATTATAATAACCTTTATTGCAGAGAAAACATAAATAGATTACTGTGAAAATTACTGTAAATTACTGTTATAAATTAGACTTGTACTCATTGGTTCATAATGATAAAAGAGCGGAAAGAAAATATCTTCCATTGGAATCGACCAATAGGAAAAATAACATTTAACAAACTGCCAGGAGTACGAGTTATATTAATTGTTTAATTACAAGGTATTTAAATGAGATTCTTAAGAAATGTATTTAAGGTTATGGAGAATAGTAATACAAAGTTTGAAAATAAAACTCATATTGTTCTAAGCATACTTCGGAACAAAGTTCCATAGAACGAAGTATGAAAGGGAAGAATTCATTAACACTAGACCAACCGAAATGGTTGACAAAGTTGCACAGTCTTAAATAAGAAAATTAGTGTATTGACATGTCAACAATGGTAAAAATGATCAATTGGTAATTTTTCATTTTTGAAAATTTACCACGATGCCTTTTGGAAAATTTCCCGTGATTTTCTGTTAAAAATAAAAAGTCTCCTTTGCGATACGTATTGTTTTCATGTACCTTCCATCTTCATTTCTTCGGTACAAATAAGTATATTTTAATCGTCGTAAGTTCTAGCGTTGATAACATTACCGTAAAAAATGGGAGATCTCTTTTGATAAAGTCTCCTTTGCAATATGTATTGTTTTCATGTACCTTCCATCTCCATTTCTTCGGTACAAATAAGTATGCTTTAATCGTCGTAAGTTCTAGTGTTGATAAAATTGCCGTGAAAAATGGGAGATCTCTTTTGATAAATTCTCCTTTGCGATACGTATTGTTTTCATGTACTTTCCATGTCCATTTCTTCGGTACAAATAAGTATGCTTTAATCGTCGTAAGTTCTAGTATTGATAACATTGCTGTGAAAAATGGAAGATCTCTTTTGATAAAGTCTCCTTTGCGATACGTATTGTTTTCATGTACCTTTCATCTCCATTTCTTCGGTACAAATAAGTATGCTTTAATCGTCGTAAGTTCTAGTATTGATAACATTGCTGTGAAAAATGGAAGATCTCTTCAAACGATTAACGATGTGTTAACACTCGGAAAATAATCCATCGACTCATAACACGCGAAAACTGCCACGGAAGAAACAACGATCTTCTTTCGCCGACCAAAAAAATTCCGTCTGCGGTCTGCAGCTAGGTTTGTTCCTGACATTCCCGACAAAAATGAAAGAGAAAAAAAAAACCGAGAGACAGACAGAGAGACAGAGAGAAAGAGAGAAAAACAGACAGAGAGAAGGGAAAGAAAATAAAAAGGCAACAGACCGGTGATTTCGCAATAATTAAACCGCAGAAATAATTGAATAGCCTGCGGAGGGTAAAAGTATTCCCAATAGCGGATACGCCTTATTACGGCGTTCGAGAAATGATTTCAGACGAACCGGGAACGTGGACGATGCATTAATGACGCGAAAGAAATCTCTCGATACGCACATGAACAGGAGGCCGATTGCGAAACGCTCGGTATCGAGGTATGCAACGCTCGATTGTCGTAAATCGCATCATAACGCTGTAACGATTTATCACGAAGATAGATGGACAACGTTATTTCTTTTTCGGACATTTTCTGCGACCGTGTTTCTTTTCCTTCGTTCCTTGCGACCGACGAAACTCTTCTCGTCCGGAGTTCGGTTTAATCGCGCGAAAATTTGACCCAACGTGTCGGGTGGCGTTATTTTCAAGACTAAACGAATAGTTATTTATATTACTCGCATGTTTATTAATGGTGCAAATTGTTCTGTATCTCGTCGCGAAATTTGTCTGGATGGTATTAGTTAAAAAATTATAATTTTGCGCGTGGAAAAATTTGGAAAGTATTTGGAAAGTGTTCCATGTTGATGGACTCCGATTAAAAGTCGCGAACTTTCTCTTTTTATTTGTTTATTTAAGGCCACGTGTAGTTAATGGTTACCGACCATTAAGTGTACGACCACGTTACATTATATAATAATACAAAAATATACAGCGTACAGCGATCCAGGACTACAACGCCAAAAATACATTATACAGATACTTAATTACCTTAAAAAATTAGACTTAATGTTTCATGGTCTGATATGGATGCACATTTCGCGTTACTTTTAAATTAACCCTAAACAAGCCTCGGTATAAATTAGCACAAATTTTTCTAAATATAAACAATATAAACCTTGGCAAATTTCCTCTGGTAAATTTCGCGAATTTAAAATTCACGCAACGGAAATTGTAGTCCTCGTAAACAAGGTAAGAATCGTAATTTAATTTAACGGATTCTTCAAGAACGGACAGCATTTTCATCGCGATGAAAATACCACGAAGAGCTGCGCGTAAAAAAATCCTTGATATTTGAATTCAATCGGTCGCGATAATTATCCGAGATCAGGCTAGCTCGACAGTAATTGCCACTATCATTGTCAAGAGATAATGTCAATAAGCACGATCCGTCGTTTTCGATCGAGCAAGTCGATCATTATCGCTCTGGTTGTTATTAAAACGCACACCAACTAACCGACGTAGAAACCATACGTTTGCATTGATCTTTATTATTACGGTTGCTCGACAGCGTAATTTCTCGTGTGGGAACACTGGACTCGTTACCCTTTCTTTCTCGCCTCTCGTGGTGCTCACCCGGCTCCTTGCGACATCCTTGCGACACATCCTGCTTTTTGTATTGGCCAACAGCGAAGCGTCGAGGAATCAGACGTGTTCCCGTCGGCAAAAGGCGAAAGGTCGACGCTAGTATCTGACTGAGTCTCTTCTGACAAATTGTGAGTGCTCGTTGTTAGCAAAGCTTTTGAAGTTATGAGAAAATTTTATTAAAAATTAATCCAACTTAGAGATTTTATTTTTTTATTCATTGTGTTTGGTAGTATTGAGGATACAGTAGAGAAAAATTGGTTTATTGTTCGAAGGTTTGCAAAGTATGGTTTAGGCTGTGTGCTATGATACTAATTTGAAAACATTTGCGAAATAATTAAGAATTTGAGAAAAAAAATTGTAAGAAACCTCCAATGGAAAGTCGTATCGTTAACATAGATTAATAAAACCCATTAAAGAATTATGTTACTTTTTAAAATTGATACTGTCGGTTCTCAGAATCCAATGACACCTAAACGAAAAGTGTCGGTCCTTGGGGACTACCATAGCGTTCAACGTGTCAAGTACTTTCAATGATAAGGTTATTACGAACTCGAGAATCTTTCAAGAATTAAACTAAAAATAATAGTTCGATAAAAGCGACGAACGAAACGACCTCGAAGTCAAACCATAATCGTAATTGTTACTTTCTTCTTGAAACCTCATCTTAGATCACAGACGCTTGACAGACAGTTGCTCATCAAACAATATTCAAAAGGACCTAACGAAGCTTATTATTATTATTTCACACCATAAGAAAACATATAAAAATAATTTATCGCAGCTTAAAATTCCAAATAATGCATTTATTCCTTAAACCTCAAACCTCCTTTCTGAAATTACCAAAACTAACCCAAACGAATCTCACTCAAACTATTAACAAAACCAAACGAATCTCACTCAAACTATTAACAAACCCAAACGAATCTCACTCGAACTATTAACAAATCCCTCTCTGTCAATTCTTCTTATCCGAGCAAAAAATCATGTACGATCCTTTCAACCGACCAATTACCCAAAGTTCACCGAAAGAAATTCCCGATTGCAATCCGGTGTCGCGACGGAATACCACGAACAGGCTCGTTCCGCTAAAAAGAGGGCCACGGTGCCGGGTCGCAATGATCGTAACTCACCGCGGGGCCATCGATCAATCACGCGGACTCCGTCGTGCCTATCAAAACTGACCGTTCGGGGGCTGACTAGGTCCAATCGAGCCGTGGCATCGAGTATCAGTGGCCGTTACCGAATATCATTCCCGACATGAATTATTTCGCCGTTCGGCTCCTGCGCCACACCGGTCTCCTCGCGGCGGCCATTTTACACGGATGAATTTTGCGGCGGGGAAGAACGGAAACCTCGCCGCTAGGATTTCGCAACTCGCGTTGGGATTAAGTGGATGCTGTTACGAGGAAATGCACTCAGTGTCATGCTATTCTAGTCGGACGAGGCAGGAGGATGTGTTTAGTTTGTGGACACAAGAAAGAAGCACGAGAGGAAGATCATGTTAGACCTTGTGAACGATTCTGGGTTGATTAGACCTTCGTGTGTCGGGCAAAGAGCGTTGTTTCAATGTTTTTGTAGGTTCGAGGAATAATTGGGAAATTTCTAATTGATTTTTAGTGTCGCGTTCGAGCTTCGTGGGTGTTGGACATGTGCGAGATGGATGGGTGTGTACATAATATTAATTATGTTGGGATAGAGATGATTTTTTTTTAAGGTTTCTTTTTTTTTTGTTTTTTTTTTGTTTAAGGTTAATTTTTATCCCAGTTTTCTGTAATTTTCTTTGATAATTTTATTTTAATTGTATTTGTTTGAACGATGAGAAGTTAAAGATGTTACAAGTGAGTGAAGTTTTAACAACTTGTAATATGATCAGATATAATCTAATATTATATAAAAAAAAATGTAATATAAAAGAAGAATATTTTAAGTGCATGTTTAAAAAATATGTAGATAAGATTATTAAAATATACCAATTAATTGAATTTTAATGCAATAAAATGAAATTAAATATTGCGAAGGAATATTATATATATATTTTTAATTATTTTAATCCTGATACAGTCCTTGGAGTCACTTTTGACCCAATCGAGTTTTACTTTCGTTTAAAAATTTTCTAATTCTTAGAAATATATAAAAAATCTATCGTCAATATGCAAATTTCTTTATTTAAATTCTATTCTAAGGACACATCTTTTTCAAAATTAGGAATTTTTTTTTTTTAGCGAAACGAGAGCGCGATTGAAAAGAATTTTAGGACCGTACTAGGGTTAATATTTCGTTATAGTTGCAGCTATTACAGTTCCGCCAAAGACGTAATTACTCTGTTATCTGGTATACCAACAACAATCAAATTATACAAAAATATGTAGCCATAGGTACCTCTAAATTCTACGTGTTACGTAGATACATTAATTTATACTGTCACGCGTCAAATAAATCTTGCGTGACTAGTGTTACTCGAGGGCGTTAGACACGCAATTACTACAAGCTTTAACTGCTTCGAGGTTTTCCATCCAAAGGTTTTTCCTAACTACGTGATTGCTGCGAATGACGAAGAATTAGGTGTCCACTGATTTTGTTTCTTATTTAATCAAAGAAGTCTTTTCTCGACGAAAGTGAGAAACGTGGAATTACCAGAATGCGGAAAAGTTTATCGTAATTCATTGGTCGATCCAGTCGGTAAATTTATTTCTTTATCGGTGTCAGTTTTTTTTAATGCTTTCAAGTATTTACTAGATGGAACGTGAAATGAAAGTAATTAAAATTTGTCTAAAATTTTTTCTCAAACAACGTCAATCTCTTCTCTTCTCTTTTTCTTCTCTCTGTCGCCTCTCGTACACTCGCAGTAAGCTTTGTCCAACATAATCGGGTAGTACGAGGAATTTCAATCGAATAGTTCTCGAATTAACATGACTGGGAATTTAAGAAACTTTAATCAGATCGTGATCGAACCGACGCAACTGTACACTCAGAAAAATTTTAATTAGAGCGCTGTCAGACCGACATGACCGCGACAGTCATCCATCATATCTATTTAAATTAATATTACAATCTTTCTTCACACAAATAAGTATATCGGACTCATTCTGAATTCTCATAACGCTTTTTCAATTTTCCCTGAATCTCTGTACCGATCCTATTTTCTCAGCAACGAACTATAGTCTTCTATCTCATCGAAAGTTTTAAAGAAGTACCCAAACCAATTTTATCGTAAACTCATAAACTCTAAATTCCATCACGAGACTACGTTTTCCCTCCATCTAGGATACTTACGTTCAGAAAATCGCAATTTGTCAACGAGAGTACACTGCTTTCACGGATAATTCTTTAACTCTCGGCCGCTTTGTCTGCGGTCGCGCGACACCAGATCCTTTGAAGCGGGCAGATACAATTCCACGATGCTCGAGGAAATTTTGTAAATGCACACGGTTGCCAGCTGAAAGTCCAGAGACCCGTGTCCGTGCGTCGCGTTTTGTGTCGCGAAGCGTGGCACGCGTGAAAAGTTAGTCTCTATTTTTTTTTTATTCCCGTACTTTCTTCCCGTGTACGCGCTCGCGTGCGCGTGACGTATAAAGAACCTTTTGACTGCACATGTTTCGGCGTACAATGAGGAACTGCCGACAAACGATCCCGTTTCAACGACCAACGACGGCCGGTCCGTCGACGTTGCTGCAATTTTCTGCTCGTTAAAAATTCCCGTATAGTCGAATTACGCTCGAGTCGAGTCGATATCTCGCGGCGACAGTGACGCGAACCGGATACGAGAAATGCCAATTTAGAAGAGGCGGATCAGCTGGACACGGCTTCGAGAGGGAAAACGGAGACGGTGAAAGAGGTTAAAGCGAACGGCTGGTTGATAATTATAATGGTGATTCGTGGACGAAGTTAATTATCGAGGGATCGTTAGTGTATTTGGTTGGGAAAGAATTTTGTAATAGATTGTACGATAGTGGTGTAATTATAGTTTATACAATGGCAGGTTTATCGAATGTGGTAATAACGAGAGATTTGTAATTAATCCGGTGATTCGAACGAATCCGAAGATTTTTGTACTCGATGATATTCAGAAGGTGTGTTTAACCGATTCGAGAGGAAGTATTATTTTCAACACAATCCCCAGGAGAAAGGTACATTTTTTTTTTATGTAAAACAGTTTAAAGAAAAGAAACGTTTAGGAGGTGAGAAATGAAAATTGCAAGCACTTTCACGTACAAATAACAGGGTAGCGATAGAAATTTTAATCTTCGCGCACTTTTAAGCTTTACTTTATCTCAAAACGATCTTATCTTCGCGGCTGCTTTTTCACCGATAACTAATAATTCAAGTTCAAGATTATTGCACACACGGTGCGCAATCCATCCCGAATGGGTTGAATAAGAGTGAAAGTTACTTAAATTCACCAGAAATTTAAGTAGTTGCGTTTTTAAATGTTTAACACTAGAACTACCGGCGATTAAAGCAGAGTTATTTGTATCAAAGAAATAAAAATGATAGGTAACAATAATATCTAATAAGGGTAACAATTCTTTGTACATATTTTTTACGAAAAGTCATAGAAAATCCTCAAAAATACATCGTTGTAAATTTATAATATTTTTATAAGAAATTATGAATAAGTCATTTCGACTGGTTCGGTAGTTCTAATTATAAGCGTTAATTATGTTTTACGTGTTTGAGTATCTCGGAGAATATCGCGTTTTTTCAATTTGATTTTTAGGTATTTTTAGGTACGTTTAAAATATCTATGTCGTGGTTCACGCGTTAATACTGCACGTTGTAGTCGTTAGAGCTTTTTCGTGTAATTAATTATTTATTTGAACGAAGTCGCCTGTTATACGAGGATTTTACACGCGGCGTGTAAAACGCACGTGTATTTTTGATTTCTGTAAAAGGAAAACACACTGTATCTACTTTTTACGATCACAATTTTCGAGTATCTGTTCGCGATTTTCAGACGGTTAGTCCACCGTTTCGAAAGCTTTGATTTCAACACTGGATCGACGTATTTTCGGTCGAACGAACATATTTTTATAGATACACGCTTAACAAGGCGTACTCCACGTTCACTGGAGAGAAGCTTTAAACTGCACAGTCCCATGAACTGATACGATTCCGCGTCGTAAACAATTCACGTAAAATCATCGGTGTAAAACATATCGCTAAATTACGGCCACTCGTACGTCGCTCGCTCGATTCGCTCGATATTTGCTTGGCTGCATGGAAATGCGATTGTTTCAATTGCAAGCCATTCACTCCGCCCCTAAATTCGATTATCCGCCTCGCAAAAATACGTCTATGTTTCCGAAATTATCGAGCGAAGCGGTACGTCCGACGGACCCCGCTTTCTAATTTGCGCGGTAATCGAGCGTTGCAAGTATTCAATTATATCGTAATCTTCATGCAAAACTGGATTCGTTTTGCATTTTTCCGCGACTGACGCAACGCTTAATCACCCTTCACCATTTGATGTTTATTTAATGTTGTAATTTTTGTTGTAAAATTTCAAATTTCATGTCACATAAATATTGACCGTGCAATTTTATAAATACATAAAAATAAATAGAAAAATGAACGAAAAATTGATTACCCTTTATCAAAATTTTTGAAACGTAAAACATTTCTTCTGTCGTAATATAAATGTTAATAGTCAAACGTTGCCTAATTATATATATGGCCATTTTAATTATCAATTAGAAGCGTGTAACTTAAAGTAAATAATAATTTCAAAGGCTGATTTAAACTCCAAGAAGATTTTACGACACAGAAGTACTTCAATAATAGGAAGGAAGCTGCCGAACTTAGTGCATTTAACTCTGGCTCTGTGACAAATGATATTCCATAGGCGAGCAAATAATCTGGTTACCATGACGTATGACAGAGTCATCACTGGACGTGTGGGATTGCACAGACAAGCCTCTGGAATCGCCACTCTCGGTGCAAACCATTACAGGACCACGGGATTCGATATTGGGCTTATTTGAATCGTGTTATGCATCGATGATAAGCAAGCGCATCTAAGATTCAATCAACAGATTATTACATTCTTGTAGTCTAATATAGATGACACAGGATATTAGAAATTGAACAAATCTAGCATTTAATAAGCGATAAAAGATAACCAAACTGTAGATTTTTATTTCAGATTTTTTAGAACATAAATAAAAAATTATTTCAACTATCAGATATTATAAAAAGCATTACAATTTGGATATTTCGTATACTTTATCATACTTTTTTTTTTATGTGCATTCTGTGCAATTTTGCACCTTTATATTTCTTATAAAAACATAAAAAGTCGCAGTCTATCGATAACTAGTGTTCCGGCATCCTTCAGAATAACAAAATACAGTCTAGATCCTAAAAATTTAATACAAGATGCAAAAACACGATGGACTGCCAACAGACAGCTTTTCAAACTCACTTAAAATTAATAATTAGATTTTAAAACTCTTCTAAAATTAGCGCGTTTAAGCTCTCTGCGTTTAGGCTTTGCTAGGTTAGGATCGGCCGCCATTTTTTTAAGTTCTACCGTCCTTCAGCCATCGAGTTCGAGGCTCCACAATTCCATGGTAGGTTCCACGACCCTTGAACCATGGAATTTATAGTCCCACGAGCCTGTGGTGGCTCCATGGCACGTTTTCTGATCTCTGTGCCATGGAGTTTGTGGTCTGAAGACCTTGTGGTGGCCCGAGGCGGTTTGTACTATTCCGGTGTTATGTTAATGGCTGATCGGTAGATCTTGGTATCCGGTGATCGGAAGATCGTGCAGCGAGTAATTGATTATTGCTACCGAGTAATACAATTTTTATGATTTTTATGATTTTATAATTTTGTATAAGATTAGTCTGCTCATCTTCTTGGATTCTTAATAATTAATTTACGAACAAACATCGGCAGAAAAAAATGCTTTACAGACGGTAGCGTATTAATGTTTACATTTGCATTTTATACCGTTCTTATCAAACATCGAATATATAATTGTACTTTTAGAAATTCTTAGAATTCTTAAGCACACGATACGTAACATATTTTATTTTAAGTTCAGTGTTCACAATTAACTATTTTTAGCACTAGAACTACCAACGTGGCTAAAATGACACAGAAGTTCTGTAAAAAAACAGCGATTTCTTGTAAAAATTTCCATACAGAATAATCTCTGTTGAATCACTTATTTCTTTTAATACCTATCGTTTTTATTTCTTTGGTACAAATAGGTGTACCATAATCGTTGATAGATCTTGTGTTAACCCTCTATGGGACCGTGTCACTTAAGAGTTACAAACTAATGTATCTATATTTGAAAAAATTAATTTTATTTAGTTATCGCTGTACTATTAAATTTGATTACTGTGTTACTGTAGCGATACTACGATTCTTTCATAGCAATTATTAGTTAAAAAATTTTCAAATAAAAGTGAAAAACCGTAATCGATCGTAGTTTTTTCCTCCAATAAGTAGATAAAATTCAAGCTATAGAGGGTTAACCAGTGTCATTTCCATTGATTCTATAATCGTATAGTGAATTTTCCTATACATTAATAACTAGTACCAACGTTTTGCTCTTCACAGTTGTAGGTATTTTAACATAAATACTTTACAATTTTCGTAGACTCACCAAAAGCATGTTTTCGACGCGTCAAATGGCCCATTGATACACCGTGCGTCTGATAAAAGTCTGTTCCATAATTCAACGACATGTGTCGCGCAACATCCCAGCGACGAGTTTGCAACGATTCCATAGATTGTCGGAACAACTTCCTTTGGCTGCTTTCTTTTTCTCTCGTTCACTTTCCAACGAGGGAACCGTAAAGGCTACGGCGAACCACGATAGACGATCGAAGTCTAGCGGCTAGACGATTGTGGCACGCGGTGTCGTTGACCTCGGCTAACCTTGACACGCTGCACTCGAGGAGAAGGCTAGAAAGAAGAAAACACCGGGCCAAACTGCTGGAACCAACGGGGTGGATCGTCGTGATGCGCAGCGTTCGAAATGTTGCGAAATCAGCATTGTCTGTGTTTCACACTCGAACCGAGTATTCTTATAAATATACTCATATGAAAAATTAGATTAGATTTAAACAATTTTTATCTCGTAAAGAAGGATGTGTCCTTAAAAATTGAATATCCGACGAACGTTTCGAAAGTAAAAAAATATCTAATGGTTTCTGATTATTTTTTCTTCCTCTTGGAACAGTTTGTAAAGACCATTTTTCGATGAATTTTTTACTAAGCTTTTATCCAGAGAAGAAGAATAATCGGTCTTTTGCTTAGAAATATATTTTTAATTTTAAAAAAACCGATAATGGCATTTATTGTATTCTCGCGAATCAAAGAAAATTATTTTATGGTATTTGCTAAGGAGATTAACAGAGTCGAATCAATGTACGAATAAATAATTCTTATAAAAACAATTTCGGAGATGTAACGCTGTATTTCTTGGCAAGCTTTTTCGAACGCTAATTAAATTTTAAATACCCAAGCTATTAATAAACGTTCTTAAGTCTAAGCAATTGAAACATCCGTTTAAATGTTAAATAACGTTAAAGGTTCGATATCTTGTTAACACTTTTTAGGTCTCGCGAGAAAAAAGAAACAGCAAATAACAGTGGCGTCCAATTCGAAACAATTGACCAGTCGCGAAACGCAACTTCCACGAACGTTCCCGATGAACGGACACCTTTTTTTCACTTTTATTTCCTCCGCTTGTTTTTTTACATTGAAACCCTACTCGTTCATTCGATCCATTTTCCATTTTCCCCCGTTTCCATTCTGTGCTCCATTAACATGAACAAACAAACGGGCCAAGTGATTTGGTTACAAGGTGGTTTTGTCTTCGTCATCGACAGCTTGGCCAAGCGATGATTCGTTGTAAACAAATTGATGAATCGATTGACTCGATTCGACCGGTCGCCGAATGGTTCGCCGCGCCAAACTCTGTTCTACGACTGTTTAATTATGAATGCAAATTTGACATTGCATTCATTCCCAGCCGATAAACGCTACAATGTTGTAGATCCTCTTGCTTGATGACTTTTTTAACTCGCATTACGATCGACAATGTTGTGAAAAATATTGTCTCGTTCAATATGCAATACGCGCTTCGCTGTAACAGTGAATGTTTCAGGAGGGGCGAGGGAAAATTCTGACAGATTGCGATAGGAAGTTGGTTTGAATGAAAAATGTCATACAAATATAGGTCGCAATATTTTATCCTTGTTATTGGAATTTATTACCATTATAATAGAATCGTATGTTTTATTGTAAAATTTATTTAGTCGAATGATCAACGTGTGCTCTTAAAATGGAAACGCACTACGATGGAATCAATGAACCGGCGGACAGAGATTATTCGATTTAAAAAAAAAAATCTTTTAAAAATCGCAACGATCAATTTTTATTCGGCTGAGAATTGGACATTCTATTTGTTGAGTCAAGAATACTTGGTCTCAAAAATATCCACTACCACTGATCGTATCCTTTTCGAATATTATTCATTGCAATTTTGTCACGGGAAACGAAAAAATCATCGATAATTCTCGAACGGAAGAATGATAAAATAATAATTAAAGCAATTTCATTGATTCTACAAAGGTACGTTTGATATAAAAGTAAGCAGAATAATAATACGTCTAGAAGAACTAAATGGAAAAATGGAAAAATACAGTCGCTAATAATTTATATACGACTAATTAATTAAATAAACGAATAAAAAGGAAATATATAATAATATAGTATTCTTCTACCACACTTTTGAGAACCTAAATATACCCGAAATAAACTTTCCAAATCCCTCGCTCAACTATTCCAAACGAAAGCTATTCCAACAATTCCAAACGACTCGAGAGACTAAGAAAAGCACCGGCTACAAATCAACCTTTAAAATCCGCAAACAATCCAAAAGGACCGGAAAGAAATCCATTGAAACGTTACTGAAACTTTAGAGACCGCGTCGGAAGCTTTGCAATTATTCATAGACCGCGGTAATCCATTACTCGATAGTCCATCGGGCAGCGGTCATCAATAAGGAGCTAATTGCGAGGCGGAACCGGCAAGCTGGTCCACGAAACAATCCTAAATTCAGCGCTGTCGATCTTTCTGGGCAATCGATACGCTGATTGTGCGGCCAACGACACAAAACATGAAATGAATTCCCTACCGACCGGTCCGTTCGAAGAATCGATCGCGATCGACCGATCCTACCTCGCAAATCCTGCTCGTTGCGCGTTGTTGTTCCACTTAAAAGAAGCCTTCCAGACTAAAATCTCTCATAATCGGCTCTCTCCGTCTCGTGACGAGTGACCATCGAATAAAATCGACGATCAAACAAGAGCATCGTTACGTTTTTATTTTTGTTGCGGTAAAAGTCAGGTTTGCGCAGACCGCAATGGACCTTGAGCAACAGTCAGGTGTATAACCACGAGATTAAATATACATTAACCCGATAACCGTGCAATTTCTTAATCGTTAGATCGATTTTAATTTCTTGGAAACGTAGGTACGATAGAACGTGTATCTAATACAAATGTAACGATACGTTATAAAGCGGAGGATCTCTAAGAAAATTAATCATTGTGTCCAAAATGTCCGTAATTCGCGTGACGACTTATTTCGTTTTTCCCCAGATAAAATGTTAAGTAGTATCGATAATCAGCACATATAAATAATCGGTATCTTATTTTTTAAGGAGTACCTACATCGGTATACTTTTATTCACATTATTCGAAACAACAGTTAGATTCGATAAATATTAATTTATTAAGCACCAGTGAATTGGAAAATGTAAAATAATGTATGTAAAATAATTATAAATCACTATTTATTTGATGCATTCGTTTATGCTTTTTTGTTTTCTTCCTCGTTTTCGTTTCTTCCTCGGAACAAGTCGCCTCTGGACGCGAGGCATTTTTACGCAAGAGAGGCCGTTCCAGAAAACGGGTTACCGCGAAACAGGAACGCGAATTACGATAAAAGAGCTCCATCAACACGCGTCAAATCGAGTCCACGCGCGCGCCAGCCTACTTTTGATCCACCTATTAAACGCCACTCTCACCCTCTAGCGCGAACTGTGTCAACGTGCGGCAATTAGCGTATCCTTGCGCGAGGCTCGCCTCAAAGAAAGTGGCCAAATTTTCGAGGTTCGTTGCACCCGAACAAAGCCTCGCAACACGGTTGCGGAGGATACTTGTCGCTAGAGTATGTACTGGCTGTTACGAGGACGATATACTTTTCCCGTAACGAGTGCCAACTGTGTGTAGACACCGACGACTATGGAACAGTGAAACCAGGTTGAAACCAGGTTGAAATCACTCTCGAGACTCATACGTCGAAAGCGTCGATTTGGAAATCGTGAAACTCGTTTGAAACGTCTAGTGTTCGTTTCCTGTGAACAGGTAAGGACTTTGGTCGTAAAACGCAGCCGAGGAAACTTGAAACAATTTCTAATGGCAATTTTAGTGCCACAGAACTGGTTGGAGGAAGACACCATTCTGAGATGTGGCGATCGACAAGGACGACTTTGACGTTACACTTGTACACGTACTATAACAGGAGGTAATAACTCAGAACTTCAATTGCATTCGCTTATGGGCTAGCGTAGTCTCGAGTCCCAGTCTTGATGATTTCAAAATCGTAAACTCTGGAACACAATTTCCATTTCAATTGCTCACTTAAGATGAGACAGTGTTGGAGGAGCCATACTGCTTATTAACACGTTTCGTGCTGAAGAGAAGTATAACTGGTATAATACTCTTGGTAGTATTTTAACCTTTGCACTAATCCACGATGCGTGTAATTTTTTTCAAAGATGTCAAGTTCTAAATTAAATTTTGTATGTTCGTTGGCTCGAAGTTGTTTCTTATTTCGAGAATGAAATTAAGCGAATAAATAAAAAATCGCTAACAGTTATCATTTTTTTCCAAAACAACGGTTTAAGTTTTCACGATAGTCCTGTGAAACTTAAAAAGGTTTAAGAGTACAATGTTAACCTGTTAACTGCGTCAATTGTTAATCAGAAACTTCTTCGTAGACAGAAATAAAGATTAATAAAACAGAAATAACTTTGGTTAGATCGATTTTAATTGCGACGATACATAAAACAAAGAATCCCCGAGAAAACGAATTATTGTCTCTAAAGTATCGACAATCTTTCCGACGAGTTAACTCGTCTTTCCCAGTTAAATGGTCAAGAATGCAGATTAAACCCGAATAATGAATATTTAAGTATTTATAATGGCAATAAAAAAGAGAAACAACAGTTCCGCTAAACTCTTAACGATTCAATCTCAAACATCATCTCTCGCATCTTAAACGTTACAACGAACGATACTTCTGTCCGACCGATGAAAGTTTTCTTTTCGGATGTTACCATGGTTCGCCAATAACCCACGTGACACGGAATCTTAATCAACCCTCCGCCATTCCACAACCACCGCTCTACTTTCGCCAGCTGCACACCGCTCGCAGCTGCATTCTCGTACACGCTCTTATATTACGTAAAGTCATAACGGCGGTTAAAACGTTACAGGGCTCGCGTAACAGGACTTTCTCCCGAGGTATCGGCGACTGTAAGGCGGGACTATTTCGCTGGAGGCGCCGCTGCGCTCGTGACGAGTCTTCGGTCGAGTCAAGGTAGCTTGTCTGTTCGGCGACAATCGGCCGTGTCTCTCGAGCAGGTTTTCTGCTCGGCAGGCAACGCAACGACGGTAAGCAGGTGCGCGTACCGTGAACCCCGATAATTGTGGTTCCCTCGCTAGTCTCGGCCAGGTGTATGGGATGTTTCATTCTGAACCGACTCTGCGCGACACCCCGGCCGTGCGATTAGCGGTAATGCACGCCGGCCTACTTTCATGGATTAGTGCGGCTTCGCTTATGGGCCGCCAGCGTTCGCGCGTATACCGCCGCTCGAAATTGCATGAATTGTGAGCGGCTATTATCCTACCGTTAAAGACTCGCGGCTGGATTTATGCTGTGGATGGAATGAGACGGTGCTGATTTTTTTTTCTTTTTTTTTAAGGGATGTTGGTGTTTTAGGGGACACGCGTACTGTGCGTTTTTGGAAAGATGACGAGTGGAAGGTTAGAATGTAACAGATCCATCTTATTTTAACCCTTTTCATTATAATTTGATTCCTAAGTCGAATTGTCACTGTGGAGGCGACAATAGGAGACGTCAATGCGAAGTTTCGTCGACCATTTGTCTGTTTTCTATTTTATTGTCTGCCAAATTGTTTGGATATTTAATATATAATCTCGTTCCAGATTGAAATTATCCTGCACTTGCCACGAATCAGAGTCGAAAGAGTGCTCGTCCGGAAAGGGTTAACGCGTCGACCACCACTGTGATCATACGTGACCGGAGATTGTTTCTCGTGCAGCGCCACGGTGGTCATCGGTGACCAGAGTGCTTCAAATGTTTGTAATTGTAAAAATTTATCAATGATAGTTAATGAATTTTGAACATCACCATTGCTATTAGAGAATACTTTGAAATAAAATGTGCACTATTCAACGATTAAAAATTTTTATTAGAAGATCAGAAATGAGAGATTCATTTTTATCGAATCTTGTATCTCCCGGTGTGGTGTCCTCAGCCATGGCGTCTTCAGCGAAACATGTAATTTCAACGTATGCGGTCAACGTATTAATACAGTATTTTTGTTATTCGACGGAGTATGTACCTCTCTTGTCTTTGTGTCGTCCCGCTCGTCATCTTTCCAGCAACGCATAGTACTTACGTGCCACGCTAAAAAAAGATGTTACCGAATCGCAAGAGCTACAAGAAACACGTAACTTGTAAATTTTTCCGCGCCTGGTCAAACGAACGTCGAACGCGGCAAAGCTTCAGCGAAAGAAGTGAAAAAAAAATACGTACCATTATACCGACCGAGCTGAACTCCAAATGGAGCACGAAAAAAAATCGAACTTACCCATATTTTTGCATTCGCAACATCCAACGCGTCCAACCATTACGAGTCCGTCGAAAAATCGAGACGAGCTTTTTAACGTAGAAAGTACCGAGGAAAATGTATCGTAACGCGATTAGAAAGTCTACGCCTATCCAACATGACGATTGGATCATCCACTATACGCCACGATGATTAACCTTTTAAAAAATTGCGTCAAGGGTCAGAGCATCTCTTGAATAACAACGGCGGGATCGATCTATCGATAAATCATTTGTTTTCGCGGCCTCGTACAACAGACACACGCGATTCACGGCCTTCCCTGTCGATCGATCGATCGCACGCTAAACGTTTGACAAACGAGACACGGTGTTTCATAATTGCTTGAAACTTTTCACCGATTATCCATTGTGTCTTTTCTTCTTTTTTTTCTTCTTTCTTTTTTTTTCTTTTTTTTTTCCTTTTGTAGCTGCACGATCCTATCTTCGAACGTTTACTACGACCGATCGTAATCGAGGTTACGTAAATGAAGTTATGAATCGTTTAGATACGAATTTTCCTAGACAGAAGCGGCTCGGACGAAAGTGCACGGATACATTCCCTCTAGGCTCAGAAACGTTTCACGAGCGGAAACACTTCCGGGCGTTTAAAAAGAGGATCCTCGACGATTCAAAGACCTTATGATACGATAGAAACGTTTAAACGAATCGTAAAAACGATACTGTGCAGATAGAGAATCGTAAAACGACATTAACAGCTCCCGAACGAGTTTCGCATCGCTATCTATGCAGGATATTGAATGGATTCGAGTTTACGAGACGATTATTTTGTTGCTCCGAAGAGGCGCGATGCTTTTTCATACGATTCGTGCAAATTGTTTGCTTTACGGCCACGTAAACTCTGTCCTTTTCATCGAATGATTTAGCATTTTATTGGCGAAGTAATTAGTTTTAGTACTGATAACTGGTAAGACTAGAAGGATGAGATATAGTTTAAAAAAGAAAATTTTCTTTTAACAAAAATATATTACCAAATGTTACAAACTTACGTATACCTGATTAACACACGATAAAATCATCTGTTCTTAATTAGCACATAATAAAATTGTATATTCTTAATTTTCAAGAATTAAAGATCTTCTGTGTTGTATAAAAAGAAACGATACAATTGCCATTTTTACCAAATGTAAAATTTGGTACGACTACAATCGATGGTCTTAAACGATAAACATAGAGATACATTTTTTAAACGATTTCAAGATATAAAGTAATTAAAAAACAGTATAGAAAACATCATGGAAAATGGTACAACTGGAAAACATTTTGTCTGTGAGAGATCAAGATGTCTATTGAAATAACACAGAGAACACAGATACATCAAACAGAAGTCACCCGTATTTAAGTAAATCTTTTCAAGAATAATACAACTTGCAACACGTCCATTAACTCATTTGAACAAAAAGGAGAGGTCAAAGATGATCTCTCCGTTTCGTGGCACGTTGAACTATAGAATTCTCACATGATGGAATTAGCTTCGCGATTATATCTGAGCGTGCCATTTTGTAAGAAACATAGCGCAAAGCATAGTGTTGCAACGAACTTAAAATATTCTTATCCTTGAAACGTGTCTATTGACATGTTTCTTTGAATGACGTGTATTCACTTATGGTTTATGAATGGCCGAGGACGTTGGTAAAACTGGTGACACAAATTTTAACGAACCTGAGTCGATTTCTAATCAGTTTAGATAAAAAAAAGTAGCTATAATTATTTCTAAATTTTACATGCTAAATGTAAAAAATGATAAAATTAAAAAATTAAAAAAAAGAAAAAAAAAGATAATACAAATTTTTGTACGAAGAAATTATAGCTGTTACTTGTACGCAAACGTAAAAAAAAGAAAAAAAAAAAAAGGAAGAAATATTACAGTGAACATGAAGTAAAACATCGTGTCATAACAAAATGGAACATTCTTATCGGTGGAGGATCGGAGCATTCGTCGACCTAACCGGAAAGTGCAAGCGTAACAGTGGTTGCACCAATTTAAAACAAATCTTTCTGAGAACAAGGATACTTGCAACACGTTGCTTAACAATCTTAATCCAAAATAAGCGGCGGAAGATGGTCTTTCTCCTTTTTAGTAGACCGAACCAAAAAAGTTTCACACGATAGAATCAGGATGATTGCATCTAGTCCGATTTACTTGAAGTATCGCGTGAAATACGGTGATGAAACTGATTAAATATTCTTATCTTCGGAAAATCGGAGCACGAGGTACACGAAAATCGAGAGTGAAATCAGGATCAAGACATTCGGAACGAAATTCGGTAAAAAAACTAAGTGTACAGTTTTCGCAACCAATATTTAAAATTATGCAGACCTTTTATCACTCTTTGATAATTCGAAAAAATTATAAACAGGATACTGATTAAATGAAACTGATTGAAATTGATTAAATATTCTTATCTTCGGAAAATCGGAGCACGAGGTACACGAAAATCGAGAGTGAAATCAGGATCAAGACATTCGGAACGAAATTCGGTAAAAAAACTAAGTGTACAGTTTTCGCAACCAATATTTAAAATTATGCAGACCTTTTATCACTCTTTGATAATTCGAAAAAATATAAACAGGATACATTGAAAAATACTACTTTTTAATAATTACGCAACGCGTTGAAAATAGAATTATTTTTTTATAGATATTTTGTAACCAGAAATGAAGTCAGTCTTTTTTTGTTATATTCTTCTTTAGCTGTTGAAGGACAACTTCGAGACGAGATAAATTCAGGATGAATCAGAATCCAGATGGAATCGTATACATTTCTTGACTTCGCTATATTTAGAATCATATTAACCACAATGAATTATTTAATTTTTTTAATACAATTTAACCGTAAATTGTTTTACACGCTACACGCAGTTTGAATTCTTTTAAACTTGACTCTAAACCTTCCAATGAATTCAAATTACGGTTTCTTGCTGTAATGTTATAAATCCAGTTTGAATTTTTTGAAGCTTGGACTCTGAACTTTCCAATAAATTCAAATGAAAATTTCTTACCTTAATGTTATAAATATTCACTGTTTTGAGTATTTGTAATTAAAGTTGCTTAATTTCTTGTCAAGTTTACGAAGTTCCCGGAAACCACCTTCTATTCCCACTTTCATAAGATCGAAACAAAGACGAAGTTGCACGAGGAGGCTCCATACGGTCCCAGCTTGAAGATGTTCGTAAAAACCGGTTGCACAGTCTGTGTCTGAACCGGACAATTAGCGGTTTAACATACAATGGATTTGCGTGCAATTGACTCGTGCTCGAATCGGCGGCCGTTCGCATCGTGGACCACGGTAATTAGAAGTTAAAGCGGATGGAACGCGATACGCGTTTCCCGTTTTTCATTCGTCACCCATTGGATGAAGCTTTCGGACCCGATTTGTATCTTGATCTCATAATTTAGGCATAATAATAACTAATTATAACGATACAGTAGATTTTCATGCATTTATAGAAAATTTAAGGACGCAAAACTGTACAAATACGCAAAAATATACATAATACGAAAAATTAAACAAAATATCCAAACGGCGCTCTTTATATCTAATAGATGAAATAATTTTCTACCAAAATTTTTACCTGCTTTTTTCTATATTCTCAAAAATATAAACTCGCATAAAAATCCGCGATCCGTTAGATATTGTTGCGACTAAAATTAATTTTTTAGCGCACGGCACCGTAATTTTAATTAAACGTTATTACTCGCAAGTATTTTATTTATACCTATGGATTGGCAGGTGTAAGACTTATTAACGAGTAAAAAAAGTATTTTATTTTTAACTTTATTCTTTTGTACAAATATAAAAAAATTATCCACCGCACTACACCGTAGACAATATTTTCATATTAATTTTGTATGAATTTTCTTTAGGAAAAAATCTAAAAAAAAATTACACGTCAAGAGGTTAATTGCTCTACTGCAATATGCATCGCGAACGACGTCAATGTTCGATCGATGCGAGCAGTTACGCGTGAAAATATTTTCGCAGGAGTACGAACTCCGTCGAACAAAAGTGTCTCGACGCCGATGGGCGATGTGAAAGGGTATGTCGCGAAGTCGGTGGAAATATTGAAGAGGATGCGATTGAATGCGCTTTGTGTCGTCTACTTTCGTGGAGGGATTTATTTGTTTTCTTTGTCGCGATGAGGAAAGCAGAGAGACGTGATTCTTTTAAATGGCTCTTTGTTTTACGGTATAAGGGGCGATGGTAATTATGTTTGCTAAGGGAGAGTCATTTGAGACGTGAAACTTGGGAAGGAGTTTAGGAGGTGATTGCTAATTTTGTAAATGATAGGTATTCGGTGTATTTAAGATACATTTAAAATGAAGAAGAAATATTTAACGCACAAATTGAGTAATTTAATCGATGAATTAATCGTCTAATAAATAGAAAATCTGAATTAACCCGTTGACTTACCATTTCTTCAATCTTCATGCATATTAGCAATAGTTGTTCGCGTCTTTGACACTCCGTCAAACGCAAAGTATTGAAATATCACATGTATTTTGCACGTCCTAATTTTCAATCTTGTAAATTTAAATTACAATTAAAGTTAAAATTGAACTTTATCGTAAATATTGTGTCTTTTTATTGTATGTTAACCAGAATCGGCGTCACGAGTGTGACTCGTGGTTACAGGGCAAAGGGTTAAATGTTTCAAAAAATTAAATGTTGAATAATGGATCGAACACCGGTAAAATACAACGCGAAAAAGAATTCCGTCAACGCGAAGCGTTTAAATCCATAGTGCTCCATAGTCGAAAGATCAAAAGCGAGTCCTTCGAAAATAAGGAAGCGCAAACGATGGCGCGTAAGAAGTAAAAATTAATTCTTTATTATCGATAAATTATCGAACGATCAGCACCAAAGATACTTCACAGTGTCAACCGGATACCGAAGAAGGTCGCGGAATTTCGCGGAAGGTTCGAGTGCGACGACTGAGTTATTTCGCGCCAAGGACGAATCCTTTCGAATTGTTTCGGATTTAACTGAAAAAAAGAAAAAGAAAAAATATCTCTGGGAGCATCGGTCGACAGTGTAACGATCTTCTACTTGCTTCTTTATGCTAATTCCCATGGATACGACGAGGCGGTAACCTTGGATTCTGCCCACGAAAC